>VXBZ01012544.1:20140-46092 GCA_013399135.1 Heliornis fulica | reverse complement strand
AATATCCCCCCACCCCGTCCCAGCTCTCCAGCACCCCAGGTGGATGTCAGGACACCTCAATGATCTCCATGCTGCCCGAAAAGCTGGACTGTTTGCCGATTTTTCCCAGCTCTTCCCGAGCCCTGCCCTCAGACATGGTCTCCTCAAACTCCATCTGGCAGCTCCTCCGCTTGAACTGCTTCTCGGCGCCGGTCTCCTCGTGCCAGCTGTGCCGCCCGTCCCGTGGCTCAGCCCGTGCCTTGTCCCTTAGTCTGATCTCACATCCACCTGCCACCCCACCGCAGCTGAACGGTGGTGGGTAGGGGCCAGTGCCAGCAAACAGGCCATTGCTGCTACTGCTGGTGTTGCTGGAATCTGTGCCAAAGTACCAGCCAGCCTCGCTGGAGGGGGTGCTGGGGGACTCCAGGTGCACCCCACTCCAGGCGGTGGTGGAGGTGACGCTAGGAACAGTGGCTGGCTGCCCGAGCCGTGGTGGCAGCCCATCCTCAGCACCGGGGGTCTTGCGTGCTGTGCAGGCCCCACCAACATTGAGGCTGAGCCCATGGGCTGGTGAGCCTGCTGGGTGCCGGTGCTTCCGCCGCTGCCTCACCTTGGCCTCCAGCAAGAGGTCAGGCCCACTTGGCCGGTCAGGGCTGTCTGCCCCCGGGGAGAAGGGGCTGAGGCCACCAGGGCCTGAGGGGCTGTCGAGCTTACAGAGTTTAGGGGCATCCCCGGGGCCAGGAGGTCCTGGGGGGTCCTGGCGCAGGCCCGGGGAGTAGGCAGACTTGATGTCCAGGGAGAAGGAGCGCTTCAGGCGGTTGGTATCCTGGATGCGCTCAGAGGAGAGGTGCAAGCCATTGAGCCCCTGTTGCAGGGTGGTGGGTGACAGGACTTTTGGGGTACCACCTTGCTGCTCAGGGTCGCTGTGGGGGGACACCGAGCCAGCGCCTCTTGGCACCTCCTCTGCCTTCTCTGAGGTAGGTGGTGTGGGGTGCCGTCTGCCTTCAGCTGCCTCTGTCAGGTCCTGCTGGGCATCCCCCTCGCCTCGGTCGCCTTTTGACTTCAGGGCTTTGAGGAGCTTCAGGCTCCTCTCATACTCCAGGAGCTGGCCCAGGAAATTGAAGTTAGGTGAGATAGATGGGCGACGGTCCTTAACAAACCTGCAGAGCACAGACATCCCCAGTTGGTGTTTTTTCCTTTAGCAGGACATCCCTTACTCTCCCAGTCCCTTTGGGGAGAAGAAGCAGCTTCATCCAGGACCTTCTTACCAAACCTTCTGAAGAAAGGGGTCTTGGGGAACCATAGTGCCTCAGGATACCCCAGGGGTAGAGTTGGGACTGCCTTTCCCCCTTCATTTTACCACTGAAAACCATTTCTTGTTGTATGCTCTCTATGAAGGGAGGTTTGGTTTGACTTCACCAGGACTCAGTCAAGGCAAGAGAGAACTTCAAGGAGGTCCCACCCTCTCCTTCTGGGCTAAGCCTGCTTTCCTTCCCTGGAATGAAGTATACTGGTGTAACTCCTCCCTTCCCTCCTGGGAAAACTCACCTGTAAGCATCATCTGACGACATGCCCATGGTTTTCATGATGTAGGCAATGGCGATGGTGGCTGACCGGGAGATCCCGGCCAAGCAGTGCACAATCACCTGGCAGCTTGACACCTTGGCCTTGTCTGGAGCACAGTAGAGAAAACAGAGAAAAAATCACTGATGTGGCCAGAGATGGTAAGCAAAGTAACTCTAGCCTCCCTCCCCAGCCCTCAACCCCTTTGTGTAAAGAATAAGGATTACTGGGAGTAAGATTGTAGAGGACAGAAGACTTTGGGTTTTGAATGTTGAGAACTGGAGGGTCTGCAACCATTGTTACAAATGCTCACCAATGAATTCAATGGACTTATCCAGCCAGGGAAGCAGCTTCTCACAGTAGTTGTCATTGACAGGAATGCGCATGAAGTGACTATCACAGATGAAATCTGGCTTGGGACAGGAGTTGCTGGCATTGAGGACATAGCTTATCCCATTCTGTGTCATCAAATCCTGGTGGGAGAAAAGCAACCAAATGATTGACTGAGTTCAATCAGCAGTGAATGCTGAAGATCTGTCTTGCAACACACATTCTGCTTTCTTCCAACCCCGTATTTTCTCCTGTGAGTCTCCCACTGCTGCCTTGGCATAGTTGATTGTAGTACAACAAGGTACTTACTACAAGAAAGATGGGGAGAGGCTGTTCAGTAGGGCCTGTTGTGACAGGACAAGGGGTAATGGTTTCAAAATAGAGGGAGGTAGATTTAGAGTGGATATTAGAAAAAAGTTCTTTACTGTAAGAGTGGTGGAGCACTGGAACAGGTTGCCCAGGGAGGTGGTGGATGCCCCATCCCTGGAGACGTTCAAGGCCAGGTTGGATGAGGCCCTGAGCAACCTGATCTAGTTAGGGGTGTCCCTACTTCTTGCGGGGGGGTTGGACTAGACGACCTCTGGGAGTCCCTTCCAACTCTAGCTATTCTATGACTCTATGATTCTAAGGTGAGAAGGTTACGTCAATTTGATGATACATGTTTGAACCTCAGCAGATCTTTACTTTGGTCCAAGTAAAAGACCAAAGACACCTGAAAGGGGGTCCCAGAAGGGAAAGCCTAAGCACACCAGTATGAGATGAATAGGGAAATACAATAAAGAAAATCAGCAAAAACTCTGTCAGAAAGCTCTGAAAATGTCAGCTCAGAAATGCATTGTAAATTCTCAGAGATTTGTTAGTTGTTTTACTGTAAACATACACTCTTGTGTTGGGACAGAGGCACATGGCAAAAGCAACCACCTCTTCCCTCTTTCTGACACTGGCGTGAAGCTGAAGGTTTTTTTCTGTGACTTTTCTTCTTTGGCCACCATCACTGCCCATATTTCTGGCTCAATACAATGCAATGGCACAAGGGAGACCTTATGTAAATAGAGCCAGATGAAAAACTGAAATGAAGGGGTGAGGTTTGACCCATAAGTCATCTGCCAGGGAACTGGCTTGCAGGGTATGTACTGCTGCATCCATTTGTTACCTCCCAAGGCTACAGCCAACTTCATTCACGTGCGGTGCTGGCACCAAATTCATGGCTCATCTAACCCCTGTCTCTTTCCCTGTCCCATGAGATTAGGTACCACTTGCACAACTGGGGGCAGGTTGCTTATAAAACATGGGGGAACATCTGTGCCTGCTGCTGGGTCTCAGTGCCTGGTCTGCACTATTCCATGCAAGGCCCACAATTAAACAGGAGAAGAAAACATGAAACTGCTATGTGGGATCTCTCCCTTGCAAGGTGTTGGAGAAGAGAAGCATCACCCATGCATAGCCTACACGCTTGACCCCTGCTGCCTACAAACAGAGCGTCTTTTGGCCATGTTGTGGGGGTATCAGAAAAGATAGGTCTGAAATATGAATAAAACCCTCTGAGAAGGCGAGGAGAGCAGGAAACCATCAATTTCCCTGCCTGATCTTGGCTCCTCAAGAGCCTGCACTGGGATTTTGGACCTGGCTCCCCAGCGGCCAGTTCCTGCCCACTCCAGCAGGCTCTGCAGAGCCCAGCTTTGGCTCAGTAGAGCCAGCCCAGCTCCCGGGCTCACATTCTTGGCATTTTTCTCTTTCCTTTCCTTCTACTCCCTGTATATAATTTCTCTCTCCCTCCTTTCTGTCTCCAACTCCCTCCGGCGCTGTGGTCCCTCCCTCTCCCCCCTTGCCTGCCCTGGGCGAGGACGCCTGGCTGGCTCCCTCCTGCCCGCGGTAGGAAGGCGCCCAGCGGCATTTTAACTGCAATTCCTCTTTCTTTCTTCTTGCTGTTATTTTTCCATTAAAAAAAATCCTTCCCTGGCATGACATCACAGCACAACACTTCCAGTACCTCTAAAAGAGCACTGTGCCTCTTTTCTCCTCTATCCCCATGGTAAAAATGCACTCATTTTTGTATTTTTGGGCCTCCTGAACAAGCCCAAGCCCCTGGCTATAGTTGTCCATCCCCATGCTGACATAACTAAACACCCCAGCTAGCTCCCACTCTCTCTTACTCCCAAGGGGATCACAGCAAAGCTGAAATTGGTGTTATCTGGCAGCCTGGATGGCTAGGGGGGTGAGTGCAAAGCTGGCTTCTGTTCCACATGTCCCTCCAGCTGTGGTAACTCTCCCTCCAAGCCCAGGTGTCTTCCCGGACATGGTGCTCCAGACCCTGATTTCACTATGGGCTCCTGGGAAGAGTTTAACCATTCCAAAGCTCATCAGTATAGGACAATTCATCCTATGACTCAGTTCTGATGGGCTCTGCCTATGCACTCTCTGCCTTCAGCCTCCTGGTAAGGTCAGAATGACCATGAGTGGTCCTCCCTTTGGGCAGAAGAGTCCTTAATGCCCTCACCCCTCTGCGTGGCTGTGGTCCCAGATGGGACAGGGTGGATGTGTCCCCTGAACAGGGCTGTACCTTGTTTAGAACGTCTTTCTGGGAGCCCAGGTAGAGATGCGGCAGGATTCGTGTGGGGCCAACATTGGCCACAGGCAAGCATGGCTGGGAGATGCTCATCGGCAGGATGGCAGCTGGTTTCCCCTCGCAGAGTCCCGGAAAGCAGGAAGAGAAGGTGGCAAAGCCTCCTGTGGAGAAAATGGGGACATTGAGCTCATAGCAGTGAGGCAGAGACCATCAGTACCTGGCATCCCAGGCCCTGGGCTGGGAACACAGTGGTGGTAACCCTGGAATGCTGAGAACAGAGCCCTGCAGGGCAAAAAGCCACCAGCCACTGCAAAACAGCACAGACACGTTGTAGTGACTGTGCCACACATGTGGAGAAAGGAATGGAGACCCATTTTTCTTGCTGCAGCTGGATGTGAGGCCAACCCGCACATCCTCCTGCTCTTTGCAATTTCATTCAGACAAGCAACGGGAAGAGAAAGTCTGTTTCTTGGCTGCCCACTATGCTGAGGACAACCAGGGTCACTATTTGACAGTTAAACCCAACAGGGCAGGATGACAACAAGCAAGCCTGCTGAGGTGCAAAGCTCCTCGGGTTAGGGAGGTCAGCCCAAGACTTGCCACAATGGCTACACTTACACACTGCGGTTTCTGAGATGCCCGCTCTGCCCAGCCTCACCGACTCCATCATTCTGCCACAGTCGACTGGACCTGCACATTGGTACCTGCAGGCCATTGCTGTTTTTAAAGCTCTGACGTGAATGGGTCAGCAAGCAGTGCCCAATTTAGTGCAAGATGCTGGTCAGTCATGCCTAGCTTGAGCGTCTTAAGGCCCGATATTGAGAGAAAACCCCCGGCTAGGCCCTCAGAAGGTGCCATCTGACAGCCAGAACTATTGCTGCAGTGTCTGGCACAGTCAAATGCATGGTCTAAATGTGAACGAGCCTGCCTGAAAGCCAGACCCTAGTTCAAGTGACAAGGGTATAGACTTGAGCAGGGCAGCAAGCCTTGCCCTACCTGCATGGTGGGCAGCTTGTGGAGCTGGAAACTCCACAGTGCACCACATCCCACCCAACTGTGCGAGGCCATTGGTGATCCTGATTTGCTCTCACTCACCAATCCCATTCTCTGGGGTAAAGTTGAGTCTGGCTAGTGGTGGCCCAGTCATACTCTGCTCCTGCTGAGGACATCTGGGCAGCAGCTTGGTGCAACGGAGAGGTCCTTGGGTCATATCAGCCCAACCAGTCTCCCTTGAGCTTTTCCCAGTCATGTGAATGAGCAGATGCAGCTTGACACCACACAAATGGCAGAGAAGACTTTGGAACTTGACTGCCTTTGACTGTCAGAGGGATCAGTATGCTTCCATGAGATCTCTCTGAAGGTCCAAGTCTCTGGACTCAACACCATGGGAATCCCTGGCTAATGTCCACAGCTAAACAAGACCTTTTCATAAGCTGGTAATTCCAGTCAATTTCCAGTCAAACTCTCTCCCCTTCAGAAGCAGAGCAGCCTTGGCACCTTCTCAATTTACCTTCTCCAGCACCTTACCAGCATTTTTACTGACCCTCCTGGAGCTCCTCCCTGGCTGCTGGTGTGGCACCCAGGCTTTGGTGGGCTACGAACGGTGATGCAGAAAATCCACCCCACATGTTTGTGAAGTGACAGTGATGGAGAAGCCAGAGCAGCACACAAAATCATTCTCAAACTACCTAGGAATATCCAGGGTCCTCCATCTAAGCTGCTCCTGATGTCAGCTCCTACTGGCCCAAGAGGGACATGTCCTCCAGCAACTTCTTTACTTGCCTTTCTTATATTTCCCTGGCCAGTAGCTAACACAGCTTCCAGCTTGAAAACCTGACCAAGGCAGGAGGAGTAGAGTTAAAGCACCTTATCTTCTCTAGTATTTCCTTTTCTCTGGCTCCCTCCAAAATGACATCACCTCTCAAGTGGGACATTAAATCAGAGCGAAAGCAGGAGGCCTAGCGCAGGTGCAGCACAGATCTGGTTACTGCTCATCCCCACACTGTCTCCACTGCCAAGGAGCGTAAATCACCAGCCAGAGCCTTGTGTGGACACACGCGACCTCCCTGCTTTGCCCTGTGCTTGAACACATCTGCTGATGCCTGTGGGATGCTCAAGCAGAAACACTGCAGGAAGGGTTTCCTTCAGCTGCTCCCAGGGAAGCCTGCAGCACATGGGGTCAAGTGGGGCACAGGTTTGACCCATGGACTTGTACAAAATAACTTGTGAGTTTCTTTGAAGGAACCCATCATGGTTTTGGGGAGCAAGTGCAACCCTGGGGATCAGCGCCTGCTCTGGTCCCCAGGTCCCCAGCCTCTCACGCTCACTCATACCCATATCAAGAGCTGCCTGGGGCCGTGTATGGCTTCATATCTCTCTTTAAAAGCCAGGAATGTGGGGTGATCTCATAGCTAAAGCAGGTCGGGGCACGTCACTCTCTCCCCCTTGCCTGCCTCTGCCGGTACTCACCCAGCAACATATCCTGTGCCAGCCCTGTCTGGGGAAGTCCATGCAGGGTCAGAGGGGGCTGAAAAGCAGGTGTAGATGTTTGCAGAGTGTGGCGGCAGCAGCACCCTTGGCTATGGTGCCTACTGCAGCACGCTGCCAGCAATCAGAGGGTACCAGCACCCAAAATGATGCCCACAGCTTGCCCTGCTTGTCCCAAGCAAAGCCTCAACCCTGTGTCTGGCAGACCAGGCATGTTCCCATCCTGCTTGTCCTCATTTCCCCCATGCTTGCAGCTGCTGGGGGAAGCCCAGGCTTGGGGGAGACCCCAGAGACAGGGCTGGGTACCCAATGCCATCCCAACCTCGGAGTGACAATAACCACGCCCCATGCCGGCTGCTTTAGCATGCCTTTCATTTTTAGAAAGCAAAACAGCTCTTCAAAACAAACCCAAAGGCAGTGAATGTCCCTGGCTGAGCTCCAGCTGATACCTGGGCTTTCCCCCTCCATACCCCAGGACATGGATCCTGGCTTTTGCTCGTAAAGAAGCAGAACCCCACGGGCTGAGGAACCAGGGCAGCACTGGGTCTTTCTAGTTTTTCTTCTTTTATTCTTAAGTGCTGTGCCAGGAGTGCCATTTCTCTTGGCACATGGGGAATTAAGCTCAGGAAGAAGTAGTATATGATGTTGAGTAGGTGCTTCAGGTTCTCTGATTTCTTCTTGATGCTCCCCTTGAGTCTGGCAAGGGCTTGCTGGGGTGGAGCTGGTCCCTGCGTAGCACAGCCCTGTGTGCTGCACATTGCTCCAGAACTCCTGAGAGCTCTCAAAACCATTCCCTGGAAAACCCAGTGTCTTCCTGCTTCCTCCAACTACCTCTGGCAGAGGTGGGGCCCAGGAAGAGAGATGGAATATTTGGGCATAGGGAACCAGGCCACAGATAGGAACTCCTTCACCACTCCTCCTGAAGATGGAGGAAGGAAAAGCCAAGAACCATTATCAGGCAAGTCTCTGGGATGGCTGGGTGGTGAAAATCACGCCCAGCTTTGGGGCATTTATTCAGAAATGCCCCAAAGAGACATAAAACCCCTTTGTGGTGTCCAGTTTGAGGTAAGGCTGAAGAGAAATGCACCTTTCGGGTGGGAAGGGAGTGCTGTCACCTCCCCAAAGAGGCAAACCAAGACATAAGGTATTGCAGCAAGTTAGTGCCGTAAGAATGCAACAACTGAAATTCATTTATTTCTCCATTCCAAGCTTTCCTCATGGAGTACTGGCCCTCCTTTCCATCTCTGTCTCTGCCCTGCAGAGACTCCTCCAGGCCAGCCCCCAGTCCTGCTCCACATGGCCCTGCAGCAAAGCGAGGAAAGGGGAAAAAAAACCCCACAACTTCTCCTCCAACACCATCTTTGCCCTCCCCTCTGCACTTTTCCAGCTGAACATCTATGACAACCTCCCAGTGAAACAATTTGTTGGACGAACAGACGCCACAGAGGGAATGCAGCCAGTCCGGGAATCCTTCCCAGTCCTATCCATCAGCCTGGGGGAGATGTCAGTAGTGCCTTTGAATAAGTCCCTGTGGTACCAGCACTGCTGCAACTGTTGGGGAACCCTGTGACTTTTCCCCTTGAACAGCAAGCTGCATAGCGTAGAGTCCCTTTGTCAGGCTGTCTCTCTGCACCAGTGGCTGTGTAAGACCATGAGATGGCTATAACCAAAACGAACAAAGAACCCCAGGGTTTTTGGCACTGGGCTGATGGAAAATCAGAAGGTGAGAGATGTTAGGCTACTGATCCTGGACCCTGCTGCATCTGGGGCCCCCTCCCCTGCTTTGGCAGTCACATTCAGGTGGTTTTGGCAGACATCCAGCTCATAGTTGGGACACTGACAACACCTCAGGCATCACCCATCAAATGCAAGTTGCCCTGCTCCCCCCCTCTGCCAAGGCAAGGCAGCAACAGTGGTGCAGAGAGTGACACAGAAGGTGACAAAGTCCTGGCTAGGGACAGGAACATGGTGTGGCATAGTTTTCTTCCTGGTGGTAAGCCCCAGCTTTGAGGGTTTACAATCCGTCAAGCTGCACAAGACATTAGGGGAGATGCTTCTGGAGATAAAAGGGAGGTATGGGGCACATTAAACAGGGCTATCCCAGCTCCCTGCACTGAGACCACCTTCCTGGGATGAAGGCATAGAGACAGGGAAACAAGGGCTTGAAAACTCTCTGACATCTCACTGTGACAGCCACAGACTGCCCATTCATCTCCAGCCCCATGGGATCCCCTCCTTCAGAGTCCCTTGGGCATCTGCCTCATCCCAAAACCACCCTTCAGGAAAGCCACATGCCTCTTGAAACCCCCCAGACCCAAGTCTCCTAAATGCCCCCCTCCACCTCAAGATGGACTGAGTAGCAGGGGCATTTTCTGTTCACCAGCCTGCCACTAGAGCACATCCAACCCAAAGTCACATAGACAGAAACGGGGAAGAAGAGGAGACATGTCATTCTGCTGTGCCATCAGCCTGTGGCAGCAGGGAGGGGAACAGGCATAGCCGGAGCTGCAAACCATCCCTCTGCCAACAGCCACCACACCCTTCCTCATCACCCCAGTACTCAAACCAGGAGCTGCAGGAGACCTACGGGAGGTACTAAAGAGATGATTTATAGCCCACCCTCAATGCTCCTATAATGAGTGTTAAAGAGCACCAGCTGGAGTTGCTCAGAGACTGGTTCACCACCCAGGTGCTGGAGATTTTTCAGCAACCCACACCACCACTCCTGGGTTTTGTGCCAGTGCTCATGCTGGAGACCCTCTGCACCCCTAAAGCTCCCAGCAGCTGAGGGGGCTGAGAGGCTGGAGTCTGTTCAGCTCTCATTAAAATGCCTGCAGTGGCTGAGAGCTGCTGCCAGGGTGGCACGTGGCGAAGGGCAGTGGGGCATGCAAGCGAGCACACGCTTCAGCTGCTGCTGAAGCAGCCACCACTCCAGCATGGTTCCACCATTGCTGTGCTGGCTCTGTGGCCAGAATGGTGCCTGGATGCCCCCTCCCCATCAATCCAGCCCTCAGAGGATGTGCTCAGCTTGGCAGGGCAGTGAGCTCATGTGTTTGATAGAGCATCTCAGTGGCAGGTTGAATTGAAGGAAGGAAAGTGGAGCGGCCAGTCATGCCGCTGGGAAAATCCCTCTTTACAACATGCTCTCATGCTGGGTGGGAGCCTGTTGATGCCAGCAGCAATGCTGGGCAGCATGGTGAAACACTATTTCTGCCACCTTACTCATGGAGCTCCAGGAAGCTCTGGGTCTTTGTCAACGCTTCCTGCTGCCTGTGACATTTCTGAGTTTTTCCCCAGTCTCCACCCTCACTGTTTGCCTCTGGTGCTGCAACCCCCTTTGCTTTCTCCCAGTCCTGCCAGCAATGTCTGGTGTGGGTAGCCTGCTTGCTTGTATGCCCTCCTCACACACCTGGGTGAAATCCTGGTGCTCCACAAGCTGATCAACTCACCCTTTCCTGGTTGATGCTCTTTTACTTCTACCCGTCTCAGTGCGATGGAAAGAGAAGCCCAGTGCTTGCCTAGTCCCCTGTCTGCCTTGCATCACCCTGCCCAGCCCCGTGCTCGCCCTCAACCTAGTTTTCACCCTCCCTTCACGCCGCACCAAATTTCATCACCCCACTGCTAGCTCCTTTCTTTCCATCCTACTGCCCTCCCCCCCCCCTCACCAAACAGCAGGGAGGAGAAAGCTGATGAATCAGCCCTATTACAGATTCATGTGAATTCCCCATTTCTTCAATGGTCACCCTGAACAGCCTCTACCCATCTGCTGCTACATCACCCTGCTGCCTTCCAACTTGCACCAGCCTCCCCTGGTGTTGCCCCTTCTCCCCTCCCCATTCTCCTCAACACACCTTTTAATAAAGAATAGGAAAAAAAGAAAGAATGAAAGAAAAAAAAAAGGAAAAGCAGCAGAAAGGAAGCCCTTCACCCACACACCCACAGACATGCTCCCCGAGCTGCTGGACTTGATTTGCCTACGGTGACTGTGCTTGCTTTGGATCAGTCTTACTGGTTCTAAGTAAAGAAAAATGTGTCATTTCCAGGAGTGACTTATTACTAATGACACCATCACTGGGTTATGTGCTTCATGCCACAAAAACCTGTCAAGCACTTTTAGCAGGCTCCCATTTTAAGTGATGGTGGAGGAGAAGTTTCTTGATTCAACCCTTGGGTAATCTAGGTCGTTCCAGGCTCGGCGTATTTTTAAGCTGCTCCAGCTACTATCCCCTTCCCTCGTTTGCCCTTCACCCTGGCCCTGAAGGGTGGAAACCCTGCAGCCCCCCTCTCTGAAAGAAAGTCCCCCGAAGAGGGGCGGGCAACAACAGTGCTAGCGAAGCGAAATGGCTCCGTCGGGCAGCTGCCTGGCGCTTTCAGCCGATTGTTCCGCGCACACACCATGCCCTCGCTTGTCCTTCCCGGCCGCGAACCCCCCTTTGCCCGGGACGCGGATGCCCGCAGCCTCGATGACCCCTCCAAACCGGCGCCCGAGGGAGCAGGGATGCCGGCGGCAGAGCCTGCTCTGGCTCCCGCAGCCTTCCTTTTCTCTCCTCCTCCGCTCCGTCCGCCTTCTCGCCGAGGTTGCCTGGACGCAGAAGGCTTCAGGGGACCCCGCAGCGGGCTTCCCCCGGCCAGGCAGCCTCACCGGACCCCGCGCCGGGTGGGAAAGTCGCCCTGCGGACGCCGCTGACCGCCGCGGGCAGCCTCTCACCTGCCCGAAGGAGCTGCCCCCTCCGTGCAGCTCCTTTCCTGCCGCCGCCTGCGGGACCGGGCTAGCTGCCTCCGCCACCGCTTCCACGCATCGCCCGTGGCCGGGAACCGGCGGTCGCTCCCCCTCCGCACGCTCTCCGCTCGCCTCCATCTCCCCGCTCGCCGGCTGCCTGCGCTCTTTGTATCGCCAGCCATCGCGCTCCGCTCCCCGTCCGCCGCTCGGCAAAGGCCATCTCCGTGCCCCAGGCAAAGCAGGGCTCCGAGCAGCCCCCTTCTCCCCCTCCGTCCCCATCGGAAGGAAAGGAGCCGGACAAACCTCTCATGTCCCTGCTTTCCTTCATCTTCCGCACCCTTATTTTCAGCTTCATCCGCCCCTCGCGCATGTCCGTCCAGAACTGGTCCTCGGAGGGCGCGATCATCACGTCCACGGGCATCCAGGCAGCAGCGCTGCGGCTCGCAGGGCACCTCTCGCCCCAGCGACACCACCGCTGGCGCGCAAACGAAAGACCGAAACCCCCCAAAACGCCTCCCTCGGCTCCAGCCNCGAGCGGGGGTAGGGGAGCCCGGCGTAGACCCCCTTCCCTCCTCCTCCTCCTCCTCGCCTCTCGCCCCCTGCGTGCGCGGCTCCCGCTCCAGCCTGAATGAGCTCAGCCCATGAGCAACAGCCCTGCTGATCCATCCACCGCCGCTCGCAGCGCGCTCATAGCTAACGGGTCAGGCATGCGACCGCATTCCTTACTCAGCACACAGACACGCAGGAGAACGCCGGGCCTGACAGATGCTTCGCTCTCTGCTTAAAGGCGCAACCGCGATTTTCTTCCCAGCCCAAGCGCTGCCTCCTTTCCCCCGCAACTCGACATTGAGCAGCCGCGGCGGGAGATGGATGGCTGCACCACGCCGGATTTGGCCCAGCGGAGTTAATTTGGGGACAGGGACGTGGAGGGAGGAGGCTGATGTCCACACCTCCCTTCAGCACCAGCCAGGACGGTGCCGTAACCCCCCGTGCCGAAGCAGGGATGCAGCACTGCTCTCCATCCCTACTGCCCCCTGTCCTGCCCTCTCCTCACAGCAGTTCCCGACTAAACCAACGTGCACCCCATGGGGGATGCTTAACCCTGAACCCCAGTGCCAGGAAGGGCAATCCTGCAGTTTCATTTTCCCAAGCAGGAAACTGAGGCACAAAATATTTAATAAGTTCTCTGCTGCAGGGTAGAGCTGGGGACCAGACAGCAGGTCCCAAACCACCAGCTCCATCTTTCCTCTTGATGTCTCAACCGGGAGCATCACCCAGGAGGGATGTGCATCCTGGAGTGGTTTTGAGCAGCCGGAGGTGAATGGGTCCCCACAGCTGGTGGGGAAAGGGGCTGGCGGTGAGCTGCTCACACCTGCACACAGCCATGCCAAATGGAGCAGAGCTATCGGCCTGGTCCCGGCAGAGCAGGGCTGTGATCTGAAGGAGATGCACCCCTCTTCTCTGTGTTTGTCCTGAGGGAGAGAATTGCTGGTCCACCCCCTTTCACCTGCGGGACTCCTTAATACATCTCCACACAGCTCCTTATGAGTTTATTGGTCTGAGCCCAGGCCTCCAGAAAATCATTCAGGATTATAGTAAGCGGAGGAGCAGGGGTTGGGGGGGAGCCTGCATGTATTGTGCCTTTGAAAATCTGAAGCTTTATGGGCTGAAAAAACCCAGGCTGAGCCATATGTGAGTGACTTCAGTGTTTTTCCTTTGAATGACATCACATGAGATGAGGTCATTAGCATTAACTAAGTGCTCTCCCCTCCCCCTCAACCCTGAGTGGAGCCAGCCTCCTAACGAGCCTTGTTGTTGTAGCAAATATGGTTTGATTATTATCAGATGTGGGTCAGAGGTTGGATAAAATTCAAAGTGTGCTCCAACTAGGCTGGAAGAGAGAGAGGCAGGCAGCCTTCTCTTGAGAGGTGTGCTTGGGAAGAGGTTCCCACAGCAGTTTCTTTAGGGGGTCTGTGGTCCTCTGCATTTATCGCCTCTGTGTCTACAAGGGAACGTGTGTAATTCTGGTGGCTAGTGCCAATGACTCCTAGTAATGGAGATGCCATCATCTCCCACCACTGCTGGGCTGGTGGTGCTCTACCCATGCTGCTGGGTGATTTTGGCTGCAGCCTGCTCCATCAGCTGTGCTTGGGGCTCTGCTGGGGTGGAAACCATTGCTAGGCCAGGCTTGGGAGATGGCTGGTCAGCTGCTATGTGCCATAAGGGCGGGGGATGCTGCAGGAAGCTGGTGCTGGGGCACGGGGGAGCTGAAATACACCTCATGTATCATCAGACACTGCCCCTCAAGCCATGTTCCTCAGACACTCCTCCTGGCCAGGTTGTCACCCATCCTGCCTTTGGCCCCTATTTAGGAGACAGAGATGCATCACCCAGGTAGAGATGAAGAACCTCGCTGCCCCACTTTACTCGAATTGCCACAACACTCACCAGAAAAACATCTGCTACAACCACTTGGAGAGACTCATGCAATCTGCCTACAGGGGCAGGGAGTGGAACAAGCCCCTGCTGAGCACCTACACAGACTCTGTGACAATACCTTTAGCCTGCCCAGCTGGGCAGTGGGCAGTTCCTCCTTCCACCCAGCACCAGGACCTTATAATAATTGCAAGTGCCAACCTTGCATAGGAGTGAGGTGTGGGCCCACAGAAAAGAAGCAGCGGATGAGGGGAGGCAAGTTTCTCCAAAGGAAGGAAACCATAACCGGGCAGCGGCTCCTGCCCATTGGGATCTCTTACTGGGGAAGTTGCCTTCCTCCTTTCGGCTTTCCAGAAATGAGAAACAGAATTACACGGTGGTTTTGTAAGCCTTTACGATCAGAGGGCTACTCTTTCCTAAGCCCCTTCTCCTTTGTCCTTCCCCACCTTAGGCCCTTTCACTCACCTTTTCTGGGTCCCATGGTTAAAAACACGGCTGGAGGGGGAGGGAAAGCTCCTCGGAGTAATTATAGAATCAGGAAAACAAGTTGTCTGACGACAGCGTTGCTAAACAGGGAAGTTTAGAGCATAGGTCTGGAATACAATCAGCTCTCACATATGTGACCTGACTTAACCCTTCCCAGGGATGCAGCCGCTGGTCCCGCCGGGGCTGAAACCTTCCCAGGCATCTCCTGGTCATGATGGAGGGTAGGAATAGTGCACCTTACCCAGACACTGCCCCTTTGGCCCCAGGGCCACCACCAGGCTGGCTGGCTGGGGTTGGATGCCAGCACCCACTGGATAGGGGCTGGAGGGTAAGAAAACAAGGTCCTGCCTTCGCCAAAGTGGTCCCAGACAGCTTTGCTGCAGGAAAAAGCGCAACTCCTACAGTGCCACAGATCCAGGGACGTTTTCTTCAAGAGGGAGGGAGCTTTGCAGAGTTACCTAAACCTCCAGGACTGTGAAAATCACAAATCTTGATGTTACTGTTTGAAGTCCAACTTCAAGTGGCTGAAGTTAATGCCATGAATTTTTAAAAGCACCCCTCCCACTAGGCTGGCAACAGAGCACCTCCCTCCAGCCCTCTGGAGAGTCAAAAGAAAAGCATCATGGTAGGTAATCCCCCTGCACTCCACCACCCGCCAGAGAAAAGCTGGGCATAACCCCTTGCACAGCACTTCTTACCCTCCTTATGCTCCCCAGCATCACCCAGGCAGTTCATAGATGAAGAGCAACCAGGATCTCCATTCACATTACCTGCAAAGCTAGTTCTTCAAAGCTCCCAAATCTGGGAGAAGCAAGAAACTGAGTCTCACATGAGCTCTGTTGCCCATCTCATCCCACTCCAGTGCTCTCCTCATTCATACCCCTGCTCCTGCCAGCCAAGGATCTGTTGCTTTTGGTCCAGCGTAGTACGCTATGGAATGGAGACGTCCATGGGTGGGCAGAGATGCTTGTGGGAGGTTCAGAGCAGTAATTAGACTTCTGAAGAAGAACTTGTGGATACATCTGATGGATTCAAGCCAGTAAGTCCACAAGTACTCTTAGACTTTGCAGTCTGAGAGTACCTGAAATAGTTCTGATGCTTGACCTACACGTGCATCTTCAGATATGTGCACCAAGCAGAGGCTCTGCTGGAATCAGAGGACAAAGATCACCAGCGAGTGCATCCTGCATGTGCTGTGTTTCCAGAAGACATACCAAACTCATGAGGTGAAGCTGTGATGCTGTCCAATGCCGGCAATAAGGAAGGTGTCCACTGAATAACCAGCTGCAGGAGGGTCCTACTTAGACTGAGAGCTGAAGCGTGGGTGTTCAGGCTATTTTCTTTCTTAGGTTTTAGACTGGCTTTTTACATTTGGTTTGTAAAGACATCTCACCTCTCTCCTGGTTCTGGTCTTGCTAAGCTTCAGCATCAGCCGTCACAAGATTTGCAGATTCATTGGTATTTCTGCTGCCTTTTGGATGCACAGATCGTCTCCAGCCCCTAGTACTCTCACTAAAAGCCTTGCCTATGTGCTGCTTTTGTACCTGTCTTGCTCGGCTTTCTTCATTCATCTTCTGATTTCCTCTAAAACATGCCCATCCCAGTGTGTTTCAAGAGGAGCAGGCAGCAAGGAAGATGGGATGCTGCCATGCGACTTCTTACCAACATGACATGAAAAAGCATCATGGTATTTTCAGCCAAGAATGAGCAAAGTCACATTCAGCTGCCCTGATGTTCAACCTCCTTTTAGGACTGTCTCTATGCAGCAAAAAACCCACCCAAACAGGTGCTCTTTCTTATTTTTATTTTTTTTTATTAAAATCATCTGTCCTCGAATCCTTGTTGATAAAACAATTCCAGGCAGTGCTGAACCCACTCACAGATGGGCAGCCCAAGTCTGCTCCTGCGCTGGAAATACCCTTTCCTTTTTCACTACTTCATTTTCTCCTCTCTGAAGTCACCTGCCTTTGGCAGATTCCCCCAGAATCCTCCAAATCTCTGGTGAATGATCCTCTGGATCACCACCACGGTGCAATTCCAACTCTCCCTAGCCATGCATGGCACAGCCTGGCTGGAGAGGACCTGGGTCACAGCCAGGACTGCTCAGGCCAGCCAGCTCACTGAGGAGGAGGATGGCGAGTGGAGGGTTTGGAGGGATTTCTTGCTGATGATACTGTTACATTCTTTCCGAATCCTGGGAGTAAACAGACACTCCAAATTTAGAAAGAACAGGACTGGAAAATTTAAACATTCCTTGAAGAATTGGTACAAAAAGGCGGGCGGGGGGGGGGGAGAGGGGAGACAGGGGTGCTGAAGATGATCTCACTCGCACTCCAGAGCCAGATGAAAAGCTCATGACTGGAGTTCAGAAAGCAAGCAAGGGGCCTGTTTCAGGTCAGAGTGTGATATAGTGATGATAAAGCTCGCCTGTCACACAAAATCCCAACGAGAAGAGGAAAAGAGCCTCTGTGTGCAAGAAGGGTCCCAACCTCAGCGGTTCTGGCTGTGGGGTCCACTGCTGCTGGCCACAGTGCCACCCATTCCATCTCCAGCTGGCATACAGCGTTGGGCACTGGCACTCATCCCAAGGACCAGGAGTAGGGATAGGATGGGTGCCTGACCGTTAGCCGGTTGAGCATCCCGAGCTCTTTGCTGTCGCTTTTAGCCACTGAATGGGAGCAAAGGAAGATCTACACACCCTGAGCTGCAGCGGGACAAATGGAGAGGAGCTGGTGAAGCTCAGCACCCAGGAGCTCAGCACCACGCTACGGCTCTGGCTGGGCTCCAATACAAGATCTGGCAAGCGGGAGCCATCAGGGAGCGATGGAGCCAGACTGCTGCTGCTGCTTCATAAACAGATAATGGCTGTTAATAAAAACCAAGCAGGAGTTTGCAAGGGAGAAGAAGAAGGGGAGGAGAGGGGGAAAAAAAGAAAAATAAAGAGGCAAAAAATATACAAAAAAAAACAAACAAGGAGAAAAAAGCGCAAGGGTTTATGCTGAAGTAAACAAAGGTTAAAGAACAGTCAGGCTCCTGCAGGAATAGCAGAGCTGGGCCGGGAGGGAGGGGGCATTACGTAATGCAGGAAAAATGTTGGCTCCATTCAGTTTTCCACCACTTCATGTGATGTCAGGAAAACCATATAAATCAACAGGCTTTCTGCTCCCACGGATGGAGGACAGCAAGCAGCACTATTTATACNAAAAAAAAAAAAAGGGAAAAAGAAGAGAAGCCGATGATTTCCAAGACTGGGAATAATTGACTCAGATTCCTTCTTCCCAGCCTGTTGGAATCACTGTTTCTGGGTTGTTAACCCTTGAGGGGTCCCCGCTGTTGCTCTTGCTACCCCTAGTTTCCCTGTTCGTCCCCACCAGCCTCCCCTGGCTGCTTCAAGAAGAATCCCATTGTTCTTCAGACCAGTGGGATTGGAGGCAAGCAAGAACGGCCAAGCATGGCACTTGCACAAGATGGGGATGCTGAGGCATGGTTGTGCATCACCCCTGGAGAAACATCTGCTGGGGCCAATGAGAGATGGGGAGCATGGAGAAGCTTGGGAGGTTTTGGGGATGAGTAGGGCTGGCACACAGGTTTGGGGACCCTCAGGATAGGGTTCCCTGGGGTGCTGGCATCCACTTAGGGACAGGTTGAGATTTTAGCACTGGACCCTGATATACTGGCAGCTGTTGCCTCCATGACTCCCTGCTGGGGTCACAGGCCACCTCCAGGGAGGATCCAGGCACCTCTTCTGGGCCACAGGATGGGTTGGGGCATGTCGAGGTGCCTGAGCCCAGAGCAGACAAACAGAGGGGTTAAACCCCTCCGTAGTGTGGGGTCACAATCAGGCCCAACCCACACATCCCCCTCAGACCTCCCAAGAGCCACTTCTAAAAGAACTGGCTGCCGCCCACACCGAATGCAGGAGGAAGCCGTGCTGTCGGCAAGCGCTCCCAGCCTCCCCCAGACACTCTCCACAGCCACTTCCAGTAACAATTCCCACGTAAAATGCCGCCACCACAACCCAGTGTTCTAGATTTTGGTTCCTGCTTTTCCCACCCACTGGCAGCCCATGTTGCCATCAGGCTGCAGCCCTGCAGCGCTCCTGGTCCGGGAGGTTTAAGCTTTGCTGGGTGCCTAACACAGATGCCCCTGCTTGGGGCTCCTGCAGCCCAGGGAGACGGAAATGGCAGCCCTGGAGATGGAGGATGCGTGCACCCAAGCGGGGTGCAGGTTTTCTTGTGAGGGGCTGCAGTGCAGAGGGCTGGGGCGGTGGGGGGAAGGATGAGGGTGCTCCACCAGTATGGGGCATGCCAGGCATTCTACTCAGGTCCACCAGTACTACGGGCATCCCCCAAACCTCCCCTCACTTTCCCAGGGAAGAAAACCCTCCAGAGCTTTCAAGGCCACCTCGCTCAACTCCACCCCTGCTCCAGGAGTTCTCAGGGTGTGTGGGGGGGTTGCAGCCAGAACACAGCCCTGCTCTTTGCCTGGCCTTGGGAAAACGGCAGCAAGTTGAGGGATGCTGGGGTCATGCCTCCAAGGCTGTTTCCTGACCATCCCACTGATTAAGCAGGTTCCTTCCCAGATGTGACTGAATATGTCTTCTCCCACACCGTGTGCCGAGTTGTGCCCTTGTTTATGCTGTGGTGACCTTGGAGCTGCTGGCATGGCCTCTGGGGCAGACCTGGAGCTGCCTTAGCAAGCTCACAGCGGTATCCTCCAGCACTGGCCTCAGCAGAGCTCCTGCAACCCAGGCCACTCTAATCAGGTCTAACGTGATTTCATGTAGTCCCCACTCGCTTCTGAAACCCTGGAACTGAGGGGTTATTCCTGCTATTTGGCTGCTTTTTTCTACCCATCACAACGCAGCTGCTCTGGTTCAACAGCACTTGCCCAAGCTCTGCACCAGCAAGGCTCCCTGAATGCCACTGGCTTGTGCCACCTTCCCCAACACAACTACTCCTTTCCAGGGTTTGTCACACTGCTGGGTTTGCCAGGATGGTCCATCCCTGCAGTCCCTGGGGACACAGAGGATGGTACTTTTCACTTCAGCTCCAAAGCAGTACCAAATGACCACAGGATGGGGATGGGCTTGAGGAACAGAGATGATTCCCATCTCTGACCCTAGCTGAGCCCAGTGGGCTGTGTGGGGCAGTGCCTGCCCACCCCCTCTGCAGACAGGAATCTCAGAGGCAGGAAGGCAGACAGGTAGATGCCCGGCCATGCCAGCTACAGAGAATTGAAGACAGCTTTAACTCTTCCTTTGGCAGCTCACTGCCTACTGCCTCTTTCTCCTCCTCTCTGCTGGGTCGGAGCGTTTCATTCCTGTCGCCTGCCTCCCATTTTGCTCTGCAGAAAGGCTATAATTAGGGCAGTGCGTGCCTCCCCTTGCCTGCACATTCATGCTGGACACTGTCATCTCCAGCAGACCCTGACTCACACGGTGATGACCCTCTGCCTCTGCCCTCCTTCCCCTTCCCAGCATATCCATGGAATTCCTCTCCTGCCCTCCCTTTAACAGTAACAAGAGGGAACAGAGTGCCCAAACTGCACCCAGCCCATGGCAAACCTTGGGGATGAAGCGGTGCCAGTGTGGGGGAATGAAGGGTGGCTTTTTGGTGGCTGGGCCCATGACAGCATGACCCTCTCACACACGCTGTGGCTGGCAGGCGCAGTGGCAGGGAGCAGGTGGACACACGTGGCCACAGCCTTGTGGGGACAAGCCGGACTAAGAGCACAAGCACCAAGGGAAGCAGTAACTCAGAGCTCTGACCTGTGAGGATGGAGACGCTGTGGAAGCAGCTGTCCAGTTTGCCCAGGAGGATGGAGAGAAAGCTGTCGGCAGCCAAGCCGGTCACATCCCGTGTGCTCTGGTCGTAGACCACAACGTCCTGGTGCTCCTCCGCCTCCACCTGTGGGGGGACAGCAAAAACTGGACATCAGAGAAATAGGCTGAGCACTGAGGATGCTCCTACCCACACCACCACAGGAAGCAAAGCTGAGTTTAGCGATCGCACAGGCAGGACACCTCAGCTCCACACTGTCCCCACGAGTAGGCTTCACTTGCCCAACAAAGGGTTCAACCACGCTGGGATTCTTCTCCACAGCTGTGAGTGAGTATGTCAGCAGAGACAACCCATGACAGCAGCCCCATCAATGGTGAGTGCTTTTCAGAGTCCTACCCAAATGAGGGTCACACCTCCCCTCACCCTCCCTCAGCTTGCCATTACTTAAGTGCGTCCCAGAAATGGCTGCAACTTCTTCCACCACTTCCTTCCCACCCAACCTTTGTCCTCAGATACTCCTCTGCAGCCTGGCTGGTGTCATGGGGATTTGGGGGATGGTTCTGCAGGCAGGAGTGCTCCCAGCATAGCTCCTGTGCTATCATCCTGTGCTACTTATCCTGGGATGAGTGGGGCTGGAGTGACAGCTCTCCAGGGCTCAGCCTGGAAACACCATGTCCAGCATGGCAACACCTTTGTAGGCATTAGCCTTCTGGAAGCTCAACCCAAACTTCCTGCAGATCACCCGAGGGCTGAAGGAGATGCAAAATCTTCTTTATCTTGGTAGATGTTCAGGGGGATGCTCTTTCTTCCTTTTATAATAGGGGGGTGGGGCTTGCACACTGCGGAGATGTGCTGGGGAGACAGAAAGAAGCTCCTGGGCTGCTCTCAAATGGCTTTACCTGCCACAAAGAGCACCCAGCCCGCCACTGCTGCAGTGTCTCTGGGACAGGTGAGATGGTGGAGAACCCTGCAGATGTCCACAGGCAGGAGTCCTCCCATGCCTGGTGATGGCTGGATTGCAGCAAGAGCGCTCAAGATGCAGCTGGCTGTTCCTGCACCTACCCAGAGGTCTGTGTATTAAAAGAAGATAAAAATCCTCGCAGAGGCACAGCTTGGCACTGCCTTGCAAGCCTGCCCTCCCAGCTGGTGGGGTAAGGCACATTATCACCCCCCCTGGGAGGAGGAGAAGGCAGCAGTGGGCAGGGAGAGAGGGTCTGCGCCCCCCACCCGCTCTCTCCTCTGCGTGGGAGCTGGCCACCACCTACGCCCTGCTCGTCTCTCTCCAAAATCTCTTTAGGTGACCACTTGAACTAGGAACACCCACCTCCTTTTGCAGTCTCACCACCATGCCCTGTCTCACAGATTCAAGCAGATTTGCTCAGGGTTGCTGTCAATATTAATGCTGCTTTCACACCCTGCTGCAGGTGCTTCCCTGCTCGGCAACGTGAGTGCCATCCAAATAAAACTGCAGGGAGCACTGATTTAGCTGAGCTCATCATGTCTCCTCGCCGCAGCGCAGCGGAAGGATGGCCCAGCACCGACAGAAATCCCTGCCAGGGCACCATGAACAGCTCTGCAATGGGAAGGGGGGAGCTCAAAGGAGCCACATGTCCCCAGCCCAGCACTGGGCACCGGAGTGAGCGCAAAACTAGCCCCGCAGGTCAGTGGGATGCCCGGAGGGATGAAAAGGCAGTGTCAGGATGAAAGGGAAGAGAAAAGGATGTGGGAATTTAAAAAAAAAAAAGACACTGAAAAATGACTGAGGTCAGCTGGGGGTAAACCAGCATCTCCCCGTCGGCCACTCCTGAAACAGGACTTTCACAGGAGGCCATCCCAAGTGCAGCTGGAGGGAAACACAGTGGCTGCCAAGCCATCTAAGAGCTCAGAGCCCATCATGCTGTAGCAGGGTCACTATGCCATCAAGCCCTCCTAGCATGCCTTTAGCACACCCCAAAAACCCAATCCCCAGCCTGAAGCCCCACGTCGGCAAAAGCATCTCCCAGAAAAGGACGGTGAGGTGGGTACCGCGCTACATCAGGGCAGGGGCTTGTCCCGGCTGCATAGACTCATCCTGGGTGGCTGCAGGGGAGATACCACCAGTTCTGCCCAAGCAGAATTACCCCACAATAGGATTTAGTGTTCCCTCCACATGGGGAGGCTTTGTTTGGGCCATTACTGCAGGGTTGCTGAGCGACGGCAGAGATGTGCGACGCAGTTTACATCTTATTAAAGTTATAAGGTTTCACCCAATGTAAATGCCAAACAAGTGTTGGCCTCGCATGGCCCAGCTGCAGAAAATAAATGCCCTGCTTGCTAGGGTGAGGATGCCTTCAGGATGGTCCCGAGAAGACCTTGTGGAGCACACAAGGAGCCCTTGCTGGCATCCCTGCTCCTTGCCACAAAGGGAAATGAGAGGGAGATGTTTAGTGGCCTCCATGGATCTCCCATTAACCTCACACACTCCTGATACACAGAGGAAGGCGCAGCCCCATCTCTGGCCTTAAAAATACAGAGGTTAAAAGCTAACTGGGGCAGAGGAGGAGGGTAAATCTGAAGAGATGCTCAGGGACAGATTCTTTCCCCTTCACAGGGCAGGAACAAGGCTGACAACAGAGGAATCCCTCCAAGGAGCAGCACATCAATGGTGGGAGCTCTCCCATGGGGATTGTCCATTACCAAAAGACTTCTGAAGTAACCAAATCCCAAGGCACCACACTCCAGAAAGGGCCCTCAAAACCACCCTGCAAGCAGCAGCTGCAAGTCTCTTGGCCCCAAGTAGATGTTGAGTGGGGCTTGCAAACCCCTGGATGCCTTTGAAAAGCTGCTAGCCCACTCCAGCACTGGAGGTGGCCCAGAGACAAACATCCTCCTCATCAGCACCTCAGCTGGAGAAGATAGCCATCTCGGAGCACAGACAACCTGGCCAACAGCTCCAACCAAACCTCAGCTGAGACCATCCATCACCTTCACACCAAGCCCAATGTTCCCCATCACTCTCCCCAGCTATGGCTGGAGGTAACTCACTTATGGACATTTGGTCCTGGGCACTGGGTGGTTCAGTGTCATTTAGGTCCCTGCTCTGCCTCTCCCTGGCTGCCAAGCAAGGATAATGATGCTCTATAGGTGATCCAGGCTAAGATAAGAATGAGCTATTCTTATTATCCCAATTACTACCAACATCTCAATCACACAGTGTTTCAAAACACAGTGATTCACTCCACTGAAATAGGAGGGCTTCCATCAACATAAAGAACAGCCAGGCACACGGCTCAAAAATAAGTCCCAGCTTTCACTCAAGCTGAACAGCTGCTTGCACATCCACGCTCCTAATGCAAATAAATAAATATTCCCATTGCCTGAAGAGACCCTTGCCATGCCTCAAACTGCAGCTGTAACTGCTCTGGACATAGTTACACTTCAGGAACCCAAAAGAGGTTGTGAGGTGGAAAGACTTTCCAGGCGTATGTTGAAGAAGTAAAATTTTCAACATTTCCCTCAAGAAGTGCTAGTAAAAAAAACCAAAAACCCAAGCAGCAATTTCCCATAACCTCTGCCTCCAAAACTGTACCAAGGAGCAGAAATATTTCAGTTGTTTTGGGAATTTATTATTGGAAGAATTTGTTATCGCTAGTATTGGGAGACAGGTTCCAAACCAAAACCAGAGCAGTACACTGGTACGCTCTGTGTGCAGAGGGAGACTATTGCTAATTGGGAAATGAATTGCTGCTGCGGTTTTCCAGTTGGGCATCATGGGACAATGCACGCACCCAGCAGGATGCGGTGCACAGTGGGACTTGGGGAGCAGTGGCTTAGCTATGCCCACAATCATAGGCATATTTAATTGGAAAAGCAAAGGGGACTTTATTTTCTCCATTTCTTCTTTCCCACCAAATGGTCTTCTCCTCTCCTTGCACCAAAAAAGCCAGGAGCTGCCATCATCCCACAGCACAGCTCCGAACAGCAGCATCCAGGAGCACCGTTAATGGTACCCTACCTTAAAAGAGGTGTAGAAAAGAGGGGTGCGACCACTGGGAAAAGCAAAACGGACAAATGCTCTCATTCCCCCCTGCCTGCGTTCACGCTGGAGGAGGGGAGGGGAGACACGGGCCGGGCTGCCCAAAAGCCTCCGCACCCCTCCTGCAAAAGGCAACGGCCGAGCCGGGATGCGCAGGTCAAGCTCTCCTTGCGCTGGGCGGGTGTTAGGGGCGGGACGAGGTGGGGGCTCAGGGCTGCCCTTTCCCTGCCCGAGCAGCTCCGCGTCGCTACCGCCCGCCTTTGTCTCGGCAGCCCCGGCCGGCCGAGAGCAGGAAACGGGAGGAGGGCGGGAGGCCCGTCAGGAGGAATAATGGGGCCGGACAATCGCGCCACTGATGTCACCCTTCCTGCCATCTGCTCCCAACGCCAGCCGTGCCCCCCCATCCCCGCTTCGCCCAACCACCTACTCCGGCCCCGGTGCGGGTAGCCAGGGGCAAAACCGGGGGAGAGTGTGTGGGTGTGGGGGCGTGTTGGCCAGCGATTGCAGGTGGTGGCAGAGCAACGAAGCGGGGATAACGGATGCTCTCCGCATCCCCCTCTGAGGGTCTGTACACCTCGAGGCAGCAGACCATATTGATTTCTGGGGGTCTCTAAGTCCGTGACCCAAGCGGGTGAAATCGGAGGCGTGGGGGAAAGAAGAAACGGGGAGAGGATTGTTCATCACCCCAAAATGCCAACTCGCAGGTGCATGCATGAAAAGCCCGGGACACCCCGAGCCACGGGGAGCACCCCTGCTTTATGCCACATGAGGATACGGCTGTCACCACCACTCCCCCCAAGTCTCCAAGTCCCCACCTCCAGCGTCCTAGGGCAAGTGGCTTAACGTCCCCAGGGTGCCCTGAGGCTTCATTAATTCCCGGCCGCGTGTGCCGGAGAGCCAGCGCGCAAGCGGCAGCACGGCAGGGGCTGCGCAGAGCGGCCGTGGGGACACGCCGCCCCCGCCCGCGGGTGCGTCGCGGGGGGATGTCAGCCGCACCGAGAAGAAACGGGAAAAGCCGTGAATTCAAGGCGGCGGCAACGCCTCCTCTTCCCTGCTCCCAGCATCCCCGGTTATAATCGCACCCCCAGCCGGTACCCGGACCATTACGCAACGATCCAGGAGCGGGGAGGGGACGGGGCAGGGACCGCCGGGACGGGGCAGCCGAGCCCTTCGGAAGCCGCTGCTCCTCTGCGGCTGCCGAGCCGCAGGTTTGCAGGCAGGCGGCATCAGCTGACGTTAACTCTTCCACGCTTCCCCCTTTCCCCGTCATCCTCCTCTTCTTCCTCCCCCTTGCGCTTCCTTTGCGCTGCCGCCGCAGAGGTGACCCTCGCCAGGAGGAGAGCGGCCGCACCGCGCTCCCTCCTCACTGGCCCAAACCTGATTATTCTGCTTTATTCTCCCGGGGCTTTAAGAGCGGTTAAAGCCGTTCGGGAACGGGTCTCCGCAATCCCGCCCCCACCCGCCGAGCCGCCCAGCCCGGAGCATCGCGGCGGCAGACTGACTGGGGCGAGGCCGCTCCCCCGCCAGCCCCCTGGATCAGGGTGATGTCACCGGCAGCCAATGCGGGCGACGGGGGTTGCGCGGGGC
>VXBZ01012544.1:5860-17150 GCA_013399135.1 Heliornis fulica | reverse complement strand
CTTAAAAATTGAAACAGTTCTAATTAGGGGGTCTGAGGGGGAGCGAGGCTGGCTCCTGCTGGGATATGACACACCTCATTACATCGTTACCGCCTTGCCAGAAGACCCCCTGCTGTACCTTGGCTATAGAGCCAGGGCACTCAGAAAGGATGCAAATTAGCCAGCTTTTCCCCTTCGCCTCCCTTTCACACCCCACTCCCCAAATCACTTTCTGCCTCCCTTTCCCCATCAAGACACCAGGCTGCAAATTCTTCTCGGCTCTTCCAATTACATCCAAGAAATAAAAGGGAAATGGGGAGTTGAGAGACAAAAAAGATGGGGATAATGCCTCAGCAGAGGGACGAGAGTGAAAGACTGAAGAGGGTGGAAGGAGTGATCCAACACAGAGTGAGGGGTTGGGGGGATACATAGCACCATACCTCTGCAGAAAACGTGGCATCTGCAGATAATGAGCAATGGGTAAACTTTGGGGGCCTCAGTGACAAATAGAGGGGTCTGAGAAAGATAACAGATCCTTCATTGCCTAACTGCTCTGAGAGAAACCTGCTCAGAAGAGGCTTTCCATGACTGAAGTTCTGGCAGATGACTGGGCGCTCAGGTGGAAGAGACTGGAGAAGATGAAAGTGGAGGTCTCCCAGTTCAGCTAATCGCTGCCGTCCCAAAGAACAACTGGGTAAACATCCACTCCAGCACTCCCTGGTGGACCTGGTGATGGACACGTGTGACATCAGAGAGGTCCCACTCCCAGCTCCACCCAAAAGATGGGGGGAAGGCACAGCAGGCCTATTCTGCCCCTCCTTCCAGGAGCCATTAAGGGGGATGGAGACTGAGCGCAGGGATATGGAGCAGAAACCTTGGCATTAGACCCAAGACATAGGGACTTCTCTAAGAATACATCCAGCCATGTTAGAGGCCCTCTGCCAGCAACCACAGGACATTTTGAAGCCAGACTGAGAGGTGGTGGGTTCATCCTCAGCTAACAGGTACCAGCAGAGCCTATAAGACCTTCACAGTACCTCACAGGTTGTACGTGCGATGGTGTCTGAGAAGAAAAGCTCTAACACCTCCCTACCCGGGAAGTTTAGCAGAGAAGGAAGGAAGATGTATTTCTGCTTCTGTTCAGATGGCTCGAAAGGAAAATGGAAGGAACAGACATAGCAATGGAGCACTGCTGAAGTAAGAGATCTTCTCACCATGGTGACAGGAGACCAGGGGAAAAGGTTAACCTGGAACCTAAATTAGGGTTTCAGAAACATAGCTGTGTCCCTCTCTTATCAGTTTATTAAAACCATCTTAATCTTCTTGAGTGTTCCTGAAGAATATTACCATAATCCTTTAATCCCACCTCTCCCTGGAGTGTCTGTAATGAGGAGATGGGCACATGGTTTAGCTGAATGGGGACAGCCAAGCAGGAGAGAACATGATACAGCTGAGGGACAGAAAGACAGGCAGAGTTTAGCACACAGGCTGGGCCAACTACCTGCTTATTGGGACTCCATCCCTAGTGTCACCTCCATGGATGTGCATATCAGGTGAGGAGTGCTGGCCACATGAGTTACTGGTGTGTTAGTAGTTGTATCCTGGAAAGCTCATCCCTCCACACACAGCCCAGTTGGGGAGATGCTCCTCTTGTTGCTTAGGGCAGGCCAGCTTAGCTGCAGGAGTGAGACTGGATCTACAGCACACTCCCTGTGATGCTCATGCCAGGAGCACACTCTTCTAGTGACATCTCCACCATAAGTTTACCAAGGGAGAAGAACATCACAGAGAAACACCTGATTGTTTGTCACCATTAACACATGAAAGCGACTGTTCCAAAGAATAGCATTCCCACTGGGTACCCAGCAGCACCCAGCTCAGTGATTCGGTTTTCTCCTCTGCTGCTCACCTGGGCAACTATCCATGTCCTCTGAGACCTGCAGTGAGATGCTGCCTGGCCAGCCGGACGGCCATCCATCCATTCATCCACCCATCCATGTATGTATATCAGCTTGCCACCAGCCCCAGGCTTACCACTGGGATGCTGGCAGGACCCCACTGGCCCCAGCTCTCCAAACACTTATTAAGACATAAAACACTTTTGCCAAGCCCTCCACCCCTTTTACACTCCCCATCCCCTCAATTCTTTCAAGTGCTCCAGCACTCAGCGAGCTCCCCTCAGCAGGCTCACGCTGTTTGAGGGAATCCTAAATCACGGAGCGATTACTAATTATTATTATTTTGCAGCAGCAATCAGGGACGCAGGGCTCATTAACAAGTTAGCACCTCTGGTTTCCCTGGAAACCTGCAGCTGCCAGGCAACGGCTGCGTCTCCGGCCCGAGGCAATGCTACTGCAGCGCCTTTGGTTCACTCCAGGAAAGATGCTCGGGTCCTGCACGGCCGATGAACCCAGTTTAGCAAATTGGATGGGGTTAGGAAACTTCAGGATGCGTCCCCCTGCTCCATCTTTTCTGCTGTGAACCTCAGCCAATCTACTGATCCCCTTCTGCCACTCACAGCAGCACGAACTGCGTAGTGGCTTCTCCCTCCCAGGGAAAGATGCTGGCTTTCTCCAAGGGCGAAGAATTTGGAGCACTAATGATCCCCCGGGGTGGTAGTGGGACAAAGCTGTCAGGTTCCTGCGGTAGCCGCTTTGGAGGTGATGTAACCGCTGATCATTTCTTAGCAGCCACTCAAGGTCCCTTTAAAAGGAAGCACAAAAGATTTCTCTGCTTGAAGGAAAAAATGGAGGGTGATTTTTTTTTCCTCTTTTGCTCCTTAAAAGGAGGCTGGGAAACACCACTAAACACATCCACCAACACAGACTCCAAGTCTGCTTGTCCATCTTTTCCCAGTGACCCTCAAGGACATGGAGGGATGCCATCTCCCAGACTCCAGCCATATGAAGATATATGGGAGATAGTGGTGTGGTCTGCTACCCTGTACTAAAACCCTGGGGTTTCCTGGAGCAAACATAGGACTTCCCCCACTCCCACACCCCCAGCCTCCTCCACGCTGATCTCCCATCCCCATCTCAGCTCCCTACACACTGCAAGCATCCTTCCCCTGGGATGAGAGCCCCCGTGCACTCGCTCTGTGCAGGGGGGGCTTTGGAACGGGGTGGCCTCCCCTTCTTCCCATGGCACATCCCTAGCAGGCAGCCACTGCACCTTTGCCAGGGCTTAAGGCCCAGCTGCCTGCTGATCTCAGGATGGGTTTTTCCCCTCCTCCTTTTTATGCCGCAGTCTCCTTTCAATTCCCACCGGCTGGAAGCAGTGTCGTGGGAAGCCCTGCGGGAAGCGGCACACACCCGAGCGGCACCCGCTTGCCTCCCTGCACCTCCCACTTCCCCTCTGCACCTGCATTCCTCGGTTCAGAAGGTGTTGTCCACCAGAGGATGTGGCTGAAGGACCAGATGTCATTCAGCAACGTGCCAGAACGGTGCATCCACACCAGAGGAGGGACACAGCGTGGAGGCACACGGCAGCACTGGCATGGGGGTGCTCACGCTCCAGCCGCAAACAGGAACACAGGGATGAAAGGAAGGGGGTCAGATAGTACCCCGATGCAAGGGAGTCTTTGCCACGCACCCCTCACCCCACAAGACAGACCAGGTTGCAGCTGAGCCAAGCAAAGGGGTCCCTCACCCTTCCCACCACCTTGTGTTGTGCCAGCAGCTTCGGATGGGCTATGACTGCAAAAGCAATTGTGCCCCAGCCTGCTTCCACCACAGTGACCCAGGGGCATTTAAGGATTTGTACACTGGCCATTCCAAGAAAAAATTCTGACCGCAGCCATGGTGGTCAGTCTAGAGATCTGGCCAGGAAAAGCCAACAGGGAAGGTAATTTAGAAGGAGCCTAGATGACAAGCCTAGTACCTTCCCCCCTTAGACTTGCACTTTTAACATGATTTATACAGTCTTCCCCTTAGTACAAACCCTAGCTTTTATTTTAAAGCCAAGACCAAAGGTTATCCATGACCAGCCAGCCATTTAATCGCTGCCTTTGCCCAGGCTGAGGATGGAGCCCCTAAGCAAGCTGCTTTCTAATACCAAAGCTATACCATTTCCATCCTCACCCTGCCAAGCCAAAAGCTGGCCAGGCTCTCATCTCAGAGCTCAAAGCACCTTCTGCTCTAAGCAGCTTGGCACACATCACAGGGGACAGGTCACATTGGAGAAGGGAAATCTAGTCCTACTGATGAAAACCTACTGATGAAAAGACTTCAAGGTCTTTTCTGGTCACTGCCTGAAATCCCCATCACTGGCTGAGCCCAGCAGGCTTATCTCAGGTATCTCCAGCAGTTTCTTTGCCATTCTGCAACAGGAACAGAGGCAGCCCAGAAAGGTATGCAATTAGATACTTCTGTAGGGCTCATCCGTCTCTCTCCTCCTAGGACACCAGACACCATAAATACCTGCTGGGTACATTTGCAGTTTCCTAGAGAAATGGTCTCCAGGATCTGTGTACTGTTTCCCCACTATGAAAGAAAGCACAGGATTAAGATGCAGTTTGTCAAGGCTGCAGATAACACTCCAGCTCTTCATTTCCTAAGGGCAATCCTAAGCGAGCACTTCAGCATGACCGGGGACAGTCATGGCTGAGGCCAAGGCTGGTGAAGCAAGCACCTAGCAAACACAGGGGCCGTCCACTGGCACTGGCCCAGCACAGTGTCATTTGTCTTAAATGACAAATAGGACCCCTGTCCTCAGTGAGGAACAGTGATGTTGCAGCCTCCTGGCAGGTTTTACGAGTTTCTGACGATAACAGGTGCAAACTGAAGAGCAGGTCCCAGCAGAGGTCTCCAGCCAGCAGAGGCCAATGTCCACAGTTACGCCATCCTACGCCTGCTGAAAATCTGGCCCTCCTTAGGAGACCCAGAATTCACCTCAAACGCAAGGGGTTACTCTGGTTTTCCATGGGATGGGGCAGTAACGTAGGCTCAGCAAGGCCTTTCTGACCTGACTCAAGGCTAAGTTTCCTATATGCACACAATAGCTAAATTGCTCACAGGTTCGGGAAGAAATTAGCACTTGTCAGCTCTGGTTCTGCCTCTGATCACAGCCAGGAGGAGGCACCAACTCTGGGTTTTGACAGGTTACCTATATCACAAAAAAACACACAACACAGAGAAAGCCCAGGGTGATATTCCTGCCCCACTCCCTCCTTTTCCCTTTCCTTTGGGGCTGTGATTCATCTCCAGATTGTTTTGTCTGGTTAATCTGAAGTGACGTGGAGGTGAAAGAAAGTGTTCTGCAGGGCCCCTCCATCCCCACCACCTGGATGAGCACATACCTGTTCACCAGACTGAGCTATGGCTAGCTGATCAGATGCCATAGCTCTTCATGTACGAAATTTACAGCCCAGCTTCTTCACTGAGAGCTGGGTATTGCAGAATTTTGTAATATGGGCCTTCTCTCTTAACCAGCATCATCACTGCTGTTGTGGATGGCCAACTAGATGAACTCATTCATTGGGTAAATAATCTTCCCCTCACCAAATTCAGGCATTGAAGCATGATTTATATATAAAAACACCAGTTAAAAAAAAAGAAAACAAAAAAACAACCAACAGAGATACTTCATGACATCCACTCAGGGCTTCAGCATCTTCCAATACATCACCACATCACCAGGTCTCACTCACCCCTGCCTCTGCATCATGTAACAGAAAGTATGGGTAATGAAACCAGCTCTGCTCCTTTAGGGCTGTTGGTTGACCCACCAACTAAGTAAGATCAGTTTAGTCCTCCTCACCTTCCTGCCCATCCTGCTAGACTCCAGCAGAACTCACACTTATCTCTGTATCAGTTACTGCTGAATGAACCTTGCTCAGGTGCCAGACAGAGGCAGCCAAGCTCAAAGCAGAAGGGATTGTGAGGATGACACAGAATTACAGGCATCAGCATTCAGCAAGCAAGTGGAGAACGCGCCGATCTATTTTTAATGGTACAATGCAAGTGCTTTACAAAAGGATGTGTCTGGGGAGATTCTGCCCAGTCAGAGATTTGCATTTGGGTTTTTTGCCGCTGTCAACTTTGCTCGGTGTGCTAGAGGCATTTTGTCCCTTCACCACCCCAGAGAATGATTCAGACAGTCCCGGCTCAGTTTCAGCGGGAGGCCCATCCCTCAGGGTCACCTTCCTGCTCTGCCATGTCCTTCTGACTTTCCATCAGAAGAGCTGAACCTGTGGTGAGCAGCAGGCAAGGCATAAAGGAGAGCTCCAGGTTCACTTAGCTTCTAGGTCTCAGACCTGTGGAGCTAGCCAAGCTGCTGGGGCCATCTCTGCAAGGTCCACGCACAGCAGCAAAGTGTTTTTTCACACGCCAGCACACAAGTCAGCAGTGCTGGCACCCTCTCCGCACCAGCCCTCTACTCAACAGCCTCAAGTGCCAAGCGAGGCTCAGGCTGCGCCCATCCACTCCCCATGCAGGGCTGCTGGCCAAGGCAGATGAAGATGGCATGAATAACTCCACTCAAGCTACGGCTCGAGGAGGACCAGGCTGCCATCGCAAGCTTGGAAGTGAGGGTCGTGAGATGCAAAGTAAAAACAACTGGGTGCTGTAGATGCTTCTTGGTTGCTTTTTTCCAAGAGCATGCCCCAGAGACTGATGGACCCTGTCTGGAGCAAAGATGGCATGGCATTACCCAGGAAAGGCTGGATTTCAGTGGGAGATGTGTGATTTAAGCAGACGCAGGTTTAATGTGTGGGAAAGGCTGGACTTGCTTGATGAAAAAAAAAAAAAAGCCCTGCAATCACCTATTAAATGGACTGAAATTTCTACCAGAGCTTCTGCTGCATCAGCTGAATTACCTATGTGCTAGCTCCAGACAGCAGCGCTCCTCAAAGAATTAAATCCCCTATTAAAAATAAGGAAAAAGAGGCAAAATGAAAAGCTGTGGATGAGGGCACACGGTGCACCTACATGCTGGATGAGTAACATGGGTAGGCAGAGACGGACCGGAAAGACGCACTGCATCATTAGCAGGGCTGGAGGACGCGTGCTGTAGAGAGGAGGATGCCAGGTCATGCTGTCATTGGAATCTCCACACAGGATCAAAGCAGTGGTCCACCTCATTTCACATCCCCTCACCATCGCTGCCTAATAACAGGTATTTTACAAAAGCCTGATAGAAGCTGGGTGATGGGTATTTATGGAATAGTCATGGAATAATTTAGGTTGGAAGGGACCTCAGATGATCATCTCTCCCTTAAAGGAGAGCTGTCATCAACATCAGAACAGACTGTCTTGTCCTTCTGGTCACCAAATGACTTGTTCCCAGTCATCAGCAGGCTCAGAAATTATGCTCCCCATAACTCAGCATGATGAAATGCTACACAGAGAACCTCTTTTGCAAATTGCCAGAGCACCCTGAAGGGCTCTGGAAAAAAAATAATCCTGAAATACACAAGGACTCAGCCCCGAGAAACGGGGAGACTTAGTTTAAAAAGGCACAGCAATGGCATGTATGCACACATTGGGGTAGGCAAACAGGAACCATGAGGGCTTTCCATGCACAACAACCAACACAGAAAAAGGTATAAGAGGAGTTGGAAGAGGGAATCGAGGGATTTTTCAGCCCCAGATAGGTTGCTGGCATGCTCTTAATTTAAATTAGCACAAAATGAATCATTTATTTCACCTTCACACAACACAGTCTCTGCACTTTGGTGCTGTTTTTGCTCCGTTTGCACTGGGAGTCTCTATGTACCGGACCAGTTTCCAGTGAGCTTCTCTAGGTTTGCCTCCAACCCCAGTCTGGGTTCACACTGCACCTATCTTCTGAAATACCAGTACAAGCTCTACCTGTCACTTTTGGAAACTGGAGGTCCAGAGCAGCCAAAACCCCACAGAAGCTCTAGGCAATGGACAGAGAAAAAACCCCTGCACACCAGCCTTGATTACTTTGTCCAGCTGGATCTAGAAAACCTCAGAGGAAGAGTCAAATAGCAAAGCAGCGAGTTGGAGAAGCCACAGCAGTGTGCAGTGAAGAGCCCCCCCAACATGACCCTCCCTTAATCTTACTCTTCTGGATTAAAGCAGAGATGGTTGAGAGTGAAAGGAGCCTCTTGGACAGCACTGACCCAAAGGCTTGGGGAAGAAAGTCTGCAAAGATTTCTTGAAAGAAGAAGAGATAAGAGCTTGTTTCCCCTGCCATAAAGTCATGGTAAAGAAAAGAAGGGGCAACCAAGGCTCCTGCCATGGCCAGAGCTTACTGTGTCTCACCATGTCCTCAGCTGCTGGCCCACAGCTGACAAAGCATCACTCCCATGTGGATGTGAGACTTCTGTACGCCATGGTCTCCCATCCCATGAAGAGGAGCAGGCAAAGCCATCAGGCCACCATCATCAGGATGCACCACCACCCGCCATCCCCAGGGGAACCTGCACTGCCACTAATCGCACTACAAGCTCTGCCTGACTCTGAGGGGCAGCCCCTGATAACACTGGCACAGAGCACCTTGACACGGGTAGTTTTAACTCCCCTCATAATTCCCCTGGCTGTACTACAACCCTGTGCACAAAGGACACCCAGGTGTGCACAAAGGACACCCAGGTCTCCAGAGCAAACCTGAGAAAATCTTGAGCAGAGAGCTCATTTAGCTTCTTATCTGATGAATGCTCCCAGGCCACTCACCTCCCTTCCCCAAGCCTGCCAATAATTACGTCAGGTGCCTCCTTCCCACTTGGCATCAGGTGGGACAGGTGTATCTCCAGAAACGTAAAGCTTGAAAAACAGGTTTTAAAACCCAGAGGGCACGGGGATGTAGAGGAGCATGTTGGAGCTTTCCCCACAGGATGATGGGATTGCCGCTGTGGCTGCAGGAGTTTCTCTGCGTAGCAGCAAGAAAAATAAGTGGTGCGACCCAGCGGCTGTGCTTGGAGGACCCCGAGCATCTGGGTGTTTCTGCAGCCATCTTCCTCTTAATGCTGCCATTAAGCCTTCTACGAGGTCTACCAACTCTCCTAGTGCACCCTCCCAGCTGTCCTGTCAGGCAAAGGGGAGCTGCCATCCGCAAGCTCCTTCTCTGTATCACCTCCTTCCCTATAAGATTCAGTTTGCCAGAGCAGTTTCAGTATTACAGCAGCATCCTGCAAGCCCACGCCATAAATCAAGGTTGCCAGGCACTGGAGCACCTCCTTTTCCTCCTTCCATCCCTGATCATGTTAACATGCTCTGCACCTGCCTGTGCCCAGGGCTTTGGGAGCCGAGCTGCACACCAGAGAAAATAACCTCTGATCCCTAAGAACAGCCTCACTTAAAGGCAACTAAGCAAATCCAAAGAGGACAAGCACCTATAATGTGCTCCCTGTCTTTTACACAGATTGAAGCCACTGGTGCAGGGGTAAGGGGTAGGGATGGAGCGGGGACTCATTCACGTTCACGTCAAGAGGAGTAATTTCAGAAATCCAGGAGCCATGATGGGTTTCCAGCCTTTGAGGTGGGGGGGGGGGATTGCTTTTTTGGGAGGACATGGCTGCAAGGGGAGAAGACAGTTTTCTCCCATCTCTCAAGATTCAGTTTAGCAGAATGGGACAGACACTACTGCAAAGTCCTACCTATCCCTCAGTGGTGTTTTGGTAATGATAGTAACATTTAATTGTAGGTGAAGCTAAGCTTCAAAGGCAGGCACTTCAGTGGCCTTCTCAGCAAGGTGCCTGGCATCCAGCAAGAACATGTTCTGCCGACAAACATGGTGCAGTATTTGGAAGGAAAATCTCCATGCAGAGCCCCCACTGAAGGCTCCCAAGCACTCTGCTCGCTTTGCTCAGCTCTCTCAAGCCTAGCTGGGGTTAGGTTTTAAACAGCAATGCTACAGATCCAGGTTTTCTTCCTCTACTCCCTACCTTCCATCAAGGCAGGGACAGCTGAAAAGCATGGCAGGCAATCTTGTCAGGTTAAAAGCCTTTTGGTGTGAGATGCTGCCATCTCATCTCGGAGACCCTCCAGCCCCAGGTCTGTGCTGATCGAGCATGTTGCTGATGGGCTGAGGGCAGGAATTTCTGCCTGCTGCCATCACAAAGAGACGTTTGGGCATCCATCTGCTGCTCAACGCACCCAACTGTCCTCTCTGGTCCCAGCCATTAAGAGAGTCCTACATGTACAGGCTTTGCCAGCATGGCTGTGCCAGGCAAAACTGGGGATGAGACACCTGCAAAGCTCTTGCAGTCATTTTAAAACCCCAAATGCTTCCAGCTACAGCCAGGAGGGTTGTCTCAGTGCTGCAGCATATGTTGTTCGGAAAACGTTACAGGCAAAACCAAATGAAGCACAGGAACCCCCAACCAGACCCGAACCCCCAACAAACCTCTTCTGCAGAGACATCTCCCGGCACAGACACCCTCCGGCAGTGCGAGCAAACCCCATCTGACAGAGGCAAGGCCAAACCCATAAGCACCAATTCCCGTGCACCGAGTCCTTCCCAAAACAAAGCTCTCCGCAGCCGCGTTTGGGTGCGTAGGCAGCTCTGCCCCCAGCCTCTCGCCTTAGCGCAGGAGGACAAGACAATGCAAACGAACGTCAAACACCACTCCACGGGCAGGCTGCTTTCAAGGTTAACATGGCCCCTGGACTGCCAGGTGCAATCTGCTACCTGTTCAGGGCTTCTTGGGCATCTTGGCCATCTGCGGGGGGTGTCTGTGTTTATACCCCAAATAAGAGGGAGACCGAAACCTCCGGCAACTATTCCCAACGCATCTGTCATCGCTATCTGCTTGGGATGGGAATGGTCTCTTCCACATAAGCTTATGCAGCACACTGCTCCTGCCAGGGAGCTGTTGGTAACTACCGCAACACGAAGGATAAACGCGTCCATGCCCGGAAAGATCCAAATATCCTAAACAGAACGGCACCTCATCGCATCCTGCCTTCTAACGAAACCGCAAATTACTGACCTGTGCACAGAGCTCCCCCAATGCAAGCTGAAGCACTGACATCAGCTTTTGCTGTTGCTCAGGAATTTAATTCTGGGGGAGGAGAAAAGGGAGGGGGGAGCAGGAAGGAGAAGGAACTTCATTATCAATAAGGGAAACAAACAGGAATCTTTAAGGACAGCGCGCTCCGCACAGAAAGCGACGTTTATCACTAAACAATGACCGAGGAGGGGGTGGTCACTCGGGCCATGCAGGTTGAAGGGGGGTGGGGGGGTGCAGAGGGCACTGTTTGAAACGGGCAGCTCAGCTCATTGATCGCTCTCAGTGCCTTTGGAGCCGCGGCAGTGAAGTGTTGCGTGGAAACCCCCGCTGGTGAACACATGCCGGCTTCGTTTACACGTCAAGGACACAGGGCGACACTCCAACCTCTGTCAT
>VXBZ01012543.1:84757-95150 GCA_013399135.1 Heliornis fulica | reverse complement strand
GCTGGCTTATGGTTAACCTGTTGCCCACAAGGACTCCCAGGCTTTTTTCTGTAGAGCTGCCTCCCAGCTGTACTGCTGCTTGCGGTTATTCCTCCAGAGCTGCAGGACTCTACACTTGCCCTTGTTGGATTTCATAAGATTACTCTGCCCAACTCTCCAGNGGATTTCATAAGATTACTCTGCCCAACTCTCCAGCCTGTCCACATCTCGCTGGATGGCAGCACAGCCTTCTGCAGCATCAGCCACTCCTCCGAGTCTTGTATCATCAGCCGACTTGCTGAGGGTGCGCTCTATCCCTTCATCCAAGTCTTTGATGAATGTATTGAACAGGGCTGGACCCAGGGCTGAGCCCTGAGGAACACCACCATTTGTTACAGGCCTCCAGCTAGACTCTGTGCCACTGATCACAACCTTCTGTCCTCAGTCTTTCAGCCAGTTTTCAATCCACCTCACTGTCCGTTCATCTAACCCACATTTCCTGAGGTGTCCTATGAGGATGCTGTGAGAGACTCTGTTGAAAGCCTTGCTGAAGTCATGGTAAGCAATATCCACTGTTATGCCTTCATTTACCTGTCCAGTCAGGCTTCTATGACTGTGTATCAGGTTAGTCAGACACGACTTCCCCTTGGTGAATCTGTGCTGACTACTTCTGATAATCTTTTTCTCCATGTTTTGAGATGACCTGCAGAACAAGGTCTTCCATCTTCTTTCTAGGGATAGAGGTGAGGCTCACCGGTCTGTAGTTACCCGAGTCCTCCTTCTTGCCCTTTTTGAAGGCTGGAGTGACTTTTGCTTGCCTCCAGTCCTCAGGCAACCCACCTGTTCTCCAGGACCTTTCAAATATGATAGAGTGTAGCTNAGTAACTCTTCCCTCTGTGCATCCTCCATCACCACAACTCCTGCCTCATTCAACAGCAGGACCACGTTTTCCCTGTTTCCTTTTGCCACCAATATACTTGAAGAAACTCTTCCTGGTAACGATTTCATCAGTTGCCAGGTTTATCTCCAAGGAGGCCTTGTCTCTTCCCCTGTCATCCCTACTTACCCTAACAGCCTTCCTGTAATCTTCCCAAGGGGTCAGCCCCTTCCTCCACAAAATGTAGACTTGCTTCTTCCACTTGACATTTTCCAGCAGCTCTCTGCTCAGCCAAGCAGGTGTCCTGCTTCCCTTGCCTGATTTCTTGCTCATAGGGATACACTAATACTGAGACTGGCGGAAGTGGTCTTTGCCAGCTCACGTGAACGCCCCCCCCGCCACCTTCCAGAGCCCTGGCCCATGGGATTTCTCTGGGCTGCTTCTTAGAGAGTCAAAATTAGGCTTTCTGAAGTCCAAGGTTGCAGTCCTACTTCTTGTTTTGTACCTAGTCCCCATGGATCCCGAACTGATCATGATCACTGCAACCAAGGCTGCCCCCAACCTTAATAACCTCCACCAGTCCCTCTTCCTTTGTCAGCTCTAGGTTCAGTAGTAAATCTCTCCTTGATCATAACTTCAACTGAAATTTGAGTTGTAAAAAGCTGTAACAATGTTATACAACATTTTAAGGTCTACCTTTGAAATGTCTGAAAAATGGATGCATTTAGAAGTCTGCCTCTTAGATGTGATAGGTCAGTCTTTATTCTGCATATGGGAAATGTGAGAGAGATGGCAAAGAGCACATGAGTTGAGGTTTCCATTCTGGATGCACATTTAGCAACTAACACTTTATTTATATTATTTCATTTCAGATCTTTATTACAGACATCTGTTTTTTAATTATTTCTTTTCAGGCACAACAAAATCAGAGGATCGAGCTGCTCTTCTGAAGAAGTTCAATGAACCTGGATCACAATACTTCATCTTCTTGCTGAGTACAAGGGCTGGAGGGCTAGGCTTAAATCTCCAGGCTGCCGACACTGTTATAATCTTTGATAGTGACTGGAATCCTCACCAGGTTATTTTTATTTACTTACTTCCATGAAATATGCCAAGAATTCATAATGATTTTTTGGGCTGCTTCTTTAGCTTGGAAATAGATCCTAGGGTGAAGTTAATAGGTCCAGGAAAGTCTTAAAATTCTGCTATGAAAATAATTAGTGAAGCAAACCGCTGTGATCAGGAAATGTTTTTGCTTGAGTCACTGAAGTAATTCTCTCTGTCTGTTTTATCTGATTCCTAGGGAATTATCAGACTTAAGCGCTTACACACCTACATAACTGTACTAATTCTTTAATCCTTAGTAACTTAGTAAGTGACTCCCCATTTGGACTCCTTCGTATGTAGATTGCAGTATTTTAGGAAAGGCTATGCAGAGCGCTGCCTGTCTTAGGAAGTTTGTGACTGTATGAGTGTACAGCAGCTTTGGTCCGAAACACTAAACTGACAGTGTTGGTGTGGGTGGGTATAAGTATAGATCACCAGGAAAAAAGGTTATCAAACTACTTTGGTACATTTAAAATTGCCAGGAGAGCCTGCCAGGAAGTCTGTCATTTAGTGCCTTTTTTTAAAGAACATAAGTTAGATATAGCTCTGTTTGTGTTGTCAGTTATCTGCAAATACATGTAAATCTCATCATTCCAGTGGCCACATGTAAGAGTGAGGGAAGTGAGACTAAAAGTAGTTTTATATAGAACTTGAAAGGCGGAATTCCCATAGATGCCATGGTGAACACTTTAAAGAAAGGCTTAAGAAATTCAGAGCAATTACATTCAGAGGTTTTAAAAGGAGCTCAGAAAGCACTTCATTCTTTATATTTTTGTGTTTAGATAATTTTCACAGAAAGGTTTAGAGTACTGTGTATTTCAACAGTTGGATAGCAATAAATCTTTGCATTAAGAATTAAAAAATATTTTCTGGAATATTCAATGGATAGATTGCTAAATTGCAGAATTGCAGAATCATCTAGGTTGGAAAAGACATTTAAGATCATTGAGTCCAACCGTTAACCTAGCATTGCTATGTCCACTGCAGAATGACATCCCTAAGTGCCACATACTTGTATACTTCCAGGGGTGGTATACAAGGAACTTCTACCACTTCCCCGAGAAGCCTGATACAATGCCTGACAATTCCTTTGGTGAATAATTTTTTCCTAATATCCAAACTAAACCTCCTCTTGCATAACTTCAGTCTGTTTCCTCTTGTCCTGTCACTTATCACTAGGGAGAACAGACCACCACCTAGCTACAACCCCCTTTCAGGTAGTTGTAGAGAGCGGTAAGGTCTCCTCTCAGCTTCCTTTCAACTCATTGTTTCTCTCCCACTGCAGACAGGAGTGATGTGTTCTAAAAGGGGATAGCTAGAGCAGGGTGGGGGTGTAGAAGCCCAGGAAAACCGTGCTACTCTAAGAATGATTCTACATATAAGTTCATATTGTAGCTTCATCATCACTGTTAATGTTCAAATACATCTTTAGGTTGCAGCAGTGTACATCAGTCCTTCTCAAGTCGCTACACACAGATTCAGTAAGTTACTGGCTTACTGCATTTACACTATACAGAGCTTGCTTTTTCCTTAGGATTTCCCACTGCCTGGGTCTGAAGAAACTTTGGGATAGAAACCCATGAGGAGTGAACTGCGTGAATTTTGGTGGACTGTTGTTTGAGTACTTTTTATATCAAAAAAAGAATTCTGCATTATAATACCCTTTAACCAGAGAATGATTTCTGTGGCACACTTAGAATATAAATCATTCTCTGTGTTCTTTGCCTAACAGGACTTGCAGGCCCAAGATAGAGCTCACCGAATTGGTCAACAGAATGAAGTTCGTGTCCTGCGGCTGTGCACTGTGAACAGCGTGGAAGAGAAAATACTTGCTGCTGCAAAGTATAAGTTGAATGTTGATCAGAAAGTTATTCAGGCTGGAATGTTTGATCAGAAATCTTCAAGCCATGAAAGGAGAGCCTTCTTACAGGCTATATTAGAGCATGAAGAAGAAAATGAGGTAAGGTAATTAGAAATAATCTGTAAGAGGATGCTTAAAGAAGTACAAATTTCATCAGTTCGAGTGTCATCATATTCTTACCACCCAGTCAAAGAAACAATCTAATTTTTCTCTCTTATTTTTTTTTTCCCATTGGTCATAGTAACATTGTAGTGCAGTGGATATGATGGAATGTTTACGGTAGTATCTTAGTGTAGAATTAGGTATTGTAACTTAAAACCATTCTATCTTTTCATAATTTTGGCCAAAGAAAAAAAGTACTCAAAGATTTTTTCCAAAACAAATTATAAAGCAATTTCTAAATCCATTTAACATGCTAAACTAGGTAATCTGTTTTTCAGACATGCTGAGCAACTAACACTACCTAGGTAGTCATTAAAGTCATTAAAGACCTGCTTACTGCGCTTCTCTTGGGTCCTGGGTAAGAATTAAGATCTGCTTTGGTGTGTTTTGGATTTAGGGTAAACCAGCAAAAGTACAACTTCTTCCTGGTGCTGTGTCCAACCTGGACTTCTAATTACCGCTTCCTTTTCAAGAAACAATTCACTGTTTACAAACAGCTGGCAAGACTTTGCTTATAATAGTGGGAAGTGATGTTACGGTATCACTGATTGTATGTCGTGTCTTTTCATTGTGGTCTTCTCTGGAATTGTGATTGTAGAATGGTTAGCTCCTTCTTCTGCCTGTCACTGCAGATTCTTCTCTCAGTGTGAACAAAATTCAGCATTTGGATGAAAGCCACTTATGGAAGAGTGTATAAATGTATCAGTTACGCTGAAGACACACATAAATACAAATTCTGCAATGACTTTTTCCCTCATCAAAAATACTCTGTACTGGTTAGAGATTGCAAGCCTAATTTTGCTTCTGAATTTGCCTTGTATGTCTGAATATGGTGCACACTGAAAGAAAAGAAGGTAGTCTGTTTCACTGGCATCCTTCGTTACGTGGCGTAAAGTTTCAAAGACCAAGGAGTTTATTTCTTCGGTAATTAAAACTAATGTTGTGCATTTAGAGAAAGCTAGTGCATTATTAGGATAAAAAATTGTCTTGTTGTTTTAGATTTTTCATAAGAAATTAGAGTGGCAATTGTAGCAGTAATTGCCTTTTATTTGGCGTGTGAATACAGAAGTGGGATGATGTGTATATACTAATTTTGATTAAGTAAATCTTTAACGCAGCTAACACCATCTACATGAGTGAATCGATGAACTTGAAAGCAATAGAAATTTTCAGTAGCCCTGCATATCTGTTTTTAAAGTGGGCACAATTTAATGTTTTCAGAGCCCTAGAAAATACTTATCTGAAAATATTTCAAAAGTCAAGCCTTGAGAAAGTCAGGTCAGAGTACTTGGTATGCCTTATTTCATAGATGACTTCAGAGCAATCTTCTTGTGTGGTGTTTGAGTACACTTGATCTGGCATCCTGAATCAAGTACAGGTTTAATTACTTGCCACAAGCCAGCATCAGTCTTTAAAGCAAACATTGATATTGTCGTCTGACTCCTGACAGTCAGACTGAAGCTGAAACTTTCAAGTGAAATTTATTTGTGAACAGAAACTCTGCAGAACTTCGCACAAACACTGAAACTGCTAAGGGAGTAAGAGGGACTGAATTTGCACCATCCTGCTATGGTCAGCCAGTGCTTCTACATTGGAACAGCACTGGAAATAAAATTTGAGTATCAAATAAGAGATTGATAAGAAAAGGTAAATTGGGTAAAAGTTACTAATATCAAATTAAATTAGACTTTCAAATATAGACAAGAATATCAAATAAAGAGGTTTAGTGACCACGTAGTGAAATATTCCCATGGTAAGTAGGCCTTAAACGTGTATATCAAAACTTTTTGCACTTAAAACCATATTCTGTTTGCACTTTCTTAGTAGTTTTCATAAATTCAGTATCAAAACTACTCATATCTTTCTTTTTTCTTTGCTCTCATTTTTGCTCAGGGTATTTTTGGGGGTTTTTTTGGGGTTGTTTTGGTTTGGGTTTGGTTTTTTTTTTTTGTAGCAGTACTGGATAAGCAAAGAGGCTATGTTCTATTTAGAAATTTTACTGTCTCTAATGTTTATAATTTTTTCCTCTGCCAAGCCTGTCTGGTTGGCAAAAGCGTTGTTCCCCTAACCAGAGATGATGCAGATGCTGTTATGACATTTTCTGCCATGAGATCCATTTTTTTTCAGGTGGCAAGTTATTCTGAGATGATGTGAAGCATGCAAAACCTTTATGAGAGTCATATTGTTAACTGATCGTAAAAGAAAGGATTAGTACTCTTTTTTATTTTACTCTGTGTAACTGTGCAACTTCCTTTTCTTGAACATGGAATAAACACTGAGTAGAAATAAGTTTTTTTTTTTCTGAGTTTTGCCTTTAAGATGTGTGGATACAGATTTATTTCTGTTTTTTCTGGGAGAAAAAAAAAGTTAACAGAATGCTAAGTTTTTGGGTGCTGTATGCAGCATTTTAAACTCACACTTCACTGAGTGCAAAACATAAGTTTTCACTTAAAAGTCTGCAGCATACTGTAACATAGATTCAGTTAGCCTGTGACTTGTTCCTATGTTGGAGCCAGTCACTAGTGGTTTATATTTTTTATTAACCTGTTGTCTAATATTAAATGCCATGTGCTTTCATAATAATTTAGGGAGGAACATTGAATGTTGTGGACTTTGATTGTGTTAAAGTGGTTATCGTTTTCGGTTGAATTCTGTGGTTTTTCCGTGGACTGTTACTGGTTTTATGAAAGAAATCTTTTTGTCCAAAGTCAGAGGTTCACATCTCAGTTTATATGCAGATAATAGTCAAGAGAAAGAGGGATTTGGCAGAAGTTTTTTTCAGTATAATGACATGATTTGGGGGTGAGGAGTTTGTTTCTCTCTTTTATTTTTCATTATTGCTTCAACAGCAAAGGCCTTGTAATGCAGGATGGTATTTGTGAGGGAGTACTGTAGAATAGCATATATTTTAACTGAAACACTAACCGTGTGTCTGACCCAGGAAAACCACAAGCCAAAATTTCCTGGTTGCGTATTTGCTCATTTCCTCATCCTCAATTTATGAAGGTGGTAATAAGTCTACAATTATGTCTCTGGTTAAGTCCATTTTGCATTACTTCTTAATCACTAAGCACAGTAAAGGTTTTAGTTTCATTTAGAGTGTTTCACATGTGTTGTGACAGAACGATGGCCAGTCCAACACTAACCTGATGGAGGCTGTTACTTCAAGGTGTATGTAAGTTCTTTTTAATACCTTTGTCCGTATGTGTAACAAGGAGGAAGATGAAGTTCCTGATGATGAGACCCTGAATCAGATGATTGCTCGACGTGAGGAGGAATTTGATCTCTTTATGGTAAGGATGATATGATCATAAGTAGAATATCTTCTATAGTGTTTATAATAAAGGCATTAAATTTTTGGCATTCATATTATCTAAAACTTTGTGGGATGAATTAGGCTGTATTTACTTGCATTGTTTATTTGACTAAAGAAGGGCTACAGACTTCCTCACATGACAGAAAGACTCTGGAGATCCTTGCAGACAGCATAGTGAAACAGTTGAAGTCTGGAGGAAATGTCTGGTGTAACCTGAGGAATTTACAGTGCAAAATTAATAGTCCCAGTTTGATTTGCTAATTCAACAGCATATTTTTTATCCCCTGGTATTTCTTTCAACCTTCGGGCTATGGTATTGGCAAGGACAACTGCAGGAACTTAACAGGATAGTATAGTAGTAGTCTGACAGTGCTGTTTTCTTTGCGAGTTAACTGGGATTTGTTCATGCTTTTGTCAGAGGCCCAGTTAGGTGCCTCTCTTGCTACAACTGTTCAGTAGTTACTGAAGTAGAGGTAGTGACAGTGGTTCAGGTGTGAGCAACTAATCTTTATTAGTGTTTCCCTTTTTTGTTAGTGCTGAAACAATACTGATGGAGTAATTACTAAAATGTCAGTGTAGGCATGACTCCTGCCTTTAAGTGAGTATACAGTGTGAGGTTCCTGGAGGAACTTTGGGAGTCACTGACACAGCAACACAAGAATGCTTAACTACTTAAGGTAGAGTATCATCCTCTAATTCTACAGAGACTGCTATTCTGCAAGGTGGAACCAGGCACATTCAGATGTACATGAAGGAAAGTGCATCAGGTGGTATTGAAAGAAACAGTCATTGATAGGACCACAGGTCTTTAATCCGTCACCATCTTCTGTTGAAGGATTTCTTTGTAAACTTCACTTTACACAATTGTGCAGGGACACATTTTAATTGATAATTGTTTAGTTCACAAGGTCCATATTCTCCCACATGGTTGTGCCTTTTGTCATTGCTGAATTACCAGTTGAATTCTTTTATGCTGTTTCATTCAACCCTATCTCAGAAGACTGAAATCCCTAAAGCTAGACAGCAGAGAAAACGAGTACTTACAGATACCAGACATTTTAAACTTTCCTTCAATGATTCAGTTGTAAGAGATTTACATGACAGAAATTAAGAGGTGTAGACGTTTGATTCATTTCAGTCAAATTATTGGCTGAAGGTACCCCTGTGAAACATCAAAATTACGAAAATGGATTTGCTGCTGGAAAAATTTCTCAGTACTTCTTTAGATCCAGAAGGAGAGAACCTATCCATGGATTGAAGCTAGCTGATGAATGTATGTCTGATTGCAAGAAATTTCTACAGCTTCATCTTAATGAAGTATGTTTGGAGGCTATTAACAGCTGTTCATTAAAACACTTGAAGGTCACCGAGTGAAGACAGTGCTGGCACTTTTGGAGCTGAATTTACGTTCTTCATGTTACTTTACGTGGAAGTATTTAAGGGAGAATAGAGATTTGTTAGTAGGTAATAAAAATTTGAAGATGAAAAGATAACATGCTTTGAAAGTCAGGTATTTTCAAAAATACGTAAGATAGAAATAGTGACGTTAAATATGGATATGAGATAATTTTAGTTTTTAAAGAATAATTTAATAATCATTTTAGTAAATTTAATTATAAAACAAAAGCCTGAAAAACAAGTTTGACAGTAATGTCTTGTCATCTTTTTAGGAATATTTTAGGTCTTGTGTAGTCCGATAAAGAGCATAAAGAAAGATTTAATTCATAAAACAGTTTATCTCCTAGAATATGAAATATCAGTATAGCAGCAACTGAGTGTATAAATTACTGATTTTATGCCAAGAGGCTTGGGTGGATTTTTTAACCACAGTTTTAGTTATAGCGTGGGAAGTTTAAGATAACCATTTACAGTTCACAGAAGAGCAGTGCACTGTGTACAGCAGTAACATCAGGAAAAATTCATTGCTGTAAGCCTGCTGGATTTCTGGCACTGTTAGGCAAACTTTTCTCTTAATTTCTTGAGTCTCTCCCTTGATTCTTTTTTTCTAATACCAGCTTTTAAATTTTCTTCTGATACTCAGGCTCACAAAACTAGTGAATTTTCAGTTAGCCTTTTTGGTTACATAATTATACCACATTACAGGGACGTTGTCGAGGAATGATTAATATTTGCAGACCATATTTATGAATACAAAGAAACCGTAAAACCTGTGCAGTAGAGGAAGAGAGTTCTTTAACATAACAGTGCTTTTATGGTCTGCTTTGTATCACTTAGCTTCTGAGTTCTCTCTGTTACTTCAGTAAATGCTAGGTATGAAGTAGTGAACTTGACTTAAAATCAACAATCTAGTGTACCTTCTTCTTTTTATTGCTGAATTTTAGAATTATTTACAAGTATCATAAAAGGGAAATACCTGTGAAGAACTTAGCTTCCAGTGTCATTACATAGCCAGGAATTTCACTTAATATTTGCCCTTCATGCTGTTTCCTACTTTTCCAACTGCCATTGCAGCGCATGGACATGGACAGACGCAGGGAGGATGCCAGAAACCCCAAGCGTAAGCCTCGCTTGATGGAGGAGGATGAATTACCATCCTGGATTATTAAGGATGATGCTGAAGTTGAAAGGCTTACATGTGAAGAAGAAGAAGAGAAGATATTTGGTAGAGGATCCCGTCAACGCAGAGATGTGGACTACAGTGATGCTCTCACAGAGAAGCAGTGGCTGCGGGTAGGTTCTCCCTTTTTTTAAAGTAGTTCATATTACTTCATTTGTGGTGTTTTTGGTTTTTTTTTCTTTTTGAAGATTGCACAGTTGCACCTGGGAAGTACGATGTAGTAGTTACTGCCTAATCTCCTTACTGTGCAGGTTTTGTTGCTGTGTTGAAGGCAGGTGTAGGTTTTAGGCTGCATCTAAGAAACCTTTATCAGTGTTAGTAAATGTTCAATCAGGACTCTGATAATTTTCTATTGCAAGTATTCTGTTGCTATTGATCTCGACATATTTCTTCATCTTCCAACACTTCCATAAATTACATTTTTAAGATACATGACTTCTTTTACAGTGGAGAAGAGCAGTGATTAGTCAATATGACAGCTTTCTTTGCTTCAGAAGTTTTATTTTATTTTAT
>VXBZ01012543.1:59410-76572 GCA_013399135.1 Heliornis fulica | reverse complement strand
GAGCCTCCTCTTCTCCAGGCTGAACAGCCCCAACTCTCTCAGCCTGTCCTCGTAGGAAAGGTGCTCCAGCGCCTTTATCATCTTTGTGGCCCTCCTCTGGACCCTCTCCAACTGGTCCATGTCCTTCTTATGTTGGGGGTTCCAGAACTGGACACAGTACTCCAGGTGAGGTCTCATGAGGGCAGAGTAGAGGGGGAGAATCACCTCCCTCGACCTGCTGGCCACGCTTCTTTTGATGCAGCCCAGATTTGTAGTATCCTGACCTCTGTGCTGTAGCATAGCAAGAGATAATTAGTTACACTGTAAGCAGACTTGCTCTAGAGAACCAAAAATAATTCTAGTGTGTGAAAATTAGCAACAGTCATCAAATTAGACATCAAGAATGTCTATGGACAGAGCATTAATATCATTGCTGATAATTAATGTGTGTAATACAGTTTTAAGCCATCTTTTGAGGCAACCTAAGTCACATAGGTTTAGTTTTAAATATCACTGTTTATATACAAAATATAAATTTGCCACTTGAAAAATAAAGTTAGGAGTCACAGTAGCAGTAGTGGAGTGCTGGTATAGTCATACGGATTTTCAAGTGGTGTCAATAAAGTCTTAAATTGAGGAAAACTCAGTTTATATACATGCATCTAAATTTTGAAAGCCTAGTCTTATGAATCAAACGATATATTATTAGTAAAGTAGCCAGTTTGGTGTTTGTTTACAGATCTTTAATATGCCAAGAGATAATTAGCTAATTGTGAGTCATTAATTTAAAGCGTGCATGTATGTTAGTTTACTTGTAGGGTTTTTTTGTCTTAGTTAAATCACTATATGTAATATTTAAAAGTTCTTTTTACTTCTATCATTTTGTCCTGATATTTTTCCACAGTATTACCTACTCCAAACAAGAACTTTATGCAGTGAGATGTTAGTAAATTCTATGATGACCGCACCACTGTTATTTTTTTGGTGGTAGAAAATTTGTCAAGCAAACAAAAACTGTATTTTTTGTTAAATGAATACCAGTTTTTGAAGGACATAAAAATGTTACCAAAGTGAAAAAAAATGCAACCTGTGTTGTTTTGGTTTAATTTCTTGTAAATCAGAGTTGTTTTTTAATTGGTTTCACTAACCGAAACCTGATCTGTTTACTGCAGAGCAGTAGGAATCCATTTTTTGTAATAAATGCATCTTCAAAGTGCATGTAACCTATTTCAGTTTTAAAACCATGCAAAAAATTGTGTAATCATAGCACTATAATTAAAATGTTAACAAGAATCAGTAACTGCCCAGCTAAAAATCTTAATTTGGATGCCTTGAATAATAAGGGGAGAAATATGATAAGTAGTTGTCAATATTAAAGCCGGCTGAAGGAGAAAGGCTTCAGGCCTTGTAGTAGGTAGAATGAAACAGCAGATTTGAGTATCCACAATCCTTTCAGTATTAAATTTTCAGTAAAATAAAATTACTTGTATATGAAAACATAGCCTTTCCCTAGCTCTCTTTTTTTTCCTGATCAGCTGATGAAGAGACTAGCAGCTCGCTGCTTTGCTGGCTTGTTAATTTTATCCCCACTAACTGTGATTTCCGATAGCCAGCCTGCTGATAGTGGTAAGGTAAATATCCTTTTTCATTGCCGTCTTGAAGATTCAGTAGAACGACATCACAGGCATGTGTAGGTGTGTAACACATCAAAAGTCGGTGTTCTCTGTATTTGAATGTACAACTGAGGGCTGAAGGAGAGCAGTGACATTAACTGTTGACAGCCTTGCATGCTGTATTTTTTATTTGCTTTTCTAGCTTCCAAGATACGCAGAGAAATTTCATTTTCATAACCTTTGTTAGCTGCAGTGGTTTATAGTGGGTGTCCTGCTTTAGCCAGATGAATATTAATGAATTTTTTGTGCAGATTATAATTTATTTTTTTCTTTTTTCTTCCTAACTCATCAGATCTCAGGCTTCCTTCGTAGTGGTTATCTGAATGCTGTGGAAGCATGATGTAAATTGTCTTTTGATTATTAAGGCCTAGATTCAGGCTGTCCCTCAGGATTCTGCATTTGTGTTTGTTCTGTGGATTTGCACATCGGAGGATGCATAGGAAAGAGATTTCAAAATCCCACCGGTGTTTTTAACATGCCAGGTTGTTTTGTGTGTATATCAGGTTTTGTTCACAAAATGTTTTCAAGAGACATTGTACGCAATTGAGAAAAATTATGTCTGGTCTGTAATCACTCTTTTTATATTGATTGTTATGCTCACATGATCATAAATATTAGCCATGTTTGGTGCTGTGCAAAAATGAAGGTAATTGCCTTATGATTAGAGCTCTTTGAGCTACGAGAAAGGAATGATTAGCATTTGCATGTACTCAAGGCAATATTGAGAGGCAAAAGGGACAAATACCAACATCGGTTATGTTCTGAGAAAGCATTAGTCAGAAAGCTTAGTTTTAAGCTTATTTAAAATATTTTCTATTATTTTAAATTTCAGTTCTCTTATGACTTGGTTGTTGTTTTTTTTTTTTCTAATCTTTTGTTGGCTTTCCCAAATCAAGAAAAGTTCAGCTTCCTGCATTATCACATGGATCTGATAGTCAGTATGTAAAAAGGTTCCCGTTATTCCTAGTTTGTTTTTTTTGTAGCAATTTTTTTTATCTGTCTGCGTAGTGCTTCTGGGTCTGGTTAAAAGCATACATCCAGGTAATTGAAACCAGTATTCCTTCTTTGTGGCTCTGTGGGGTTTGGAGTGTGTTTTGCTTTTTGTTTTGTTTCGGGTTTTTTTAACTGCTTTTACAGTAAAACTCTGTTCTGTCAGTACTTCTGCCTGTCTGTACTTCACAGTTATAGAAGAAAATTTTGCATTTTAGATACTGTTTAATATTTAGGGAATTTGTAAGTTGCTTAAACTATATAGAAGAGAAGTTTAGTTGTTACTACATAAAATATCTGTGTGTTGTTTGTGTGAACAAAGAACTGCATGTGATCTGGCTTTGGGAGACAAGTGTGGTTTAGACCGCCCTGTTTGAAAACATGCAATATTAAAGTCTGTTTTGGATGGAACTACATAAGCTGCCAGTGATGTGAACAAATGAATAATTGTTGTATGCTTGACACAGGCCATTTCTGTGTGTGAAACTTAGTTGGTGTAGAATTAAAGGTTCGGATAAACATGCATCTATTTAGACAACAGCAGGATTCTTAGAAAAATTACTGGAAATCCAAGAGACACTATTAACTCAATTGCTCATTGTACTTTCATTTATAAATTGCCTTAACATTTGTGGGGTTCTGTTGTTTGGTTTTTGAGGTTTGAGGGTTTTTATATTCTTTGTTTTTTTAAGCAGTTCGTTATTTCTTTGGCAAGTTCTCTTTGTTTTTTTTAATCATAACTTTTTTTTTTTTAATCCATGGTTTTCAGGCAATTGAAGACGGCAATTTGGAAGAAATGGAAGAGGAAGTCCGGCTTAAAAAACGGAAGAGACGAAGAAATGTGGATAAAGATTCCGCGAAGGAAGATGGAGAGAAAGCAAAGAAAAGAAGAGGCAGACCTCCTGCAGAGAAGTTGTCACCCAACCCTCCCAAACTGACAAAACAAATGAATGCTATCATTGATACTGTGATAAACTACAAGGATAGGTGAGCTTGGAGGTGGTCTCTCCCCCTCTTACTCTCTGTTGGTATCTCTCTCTGTGTTTCTTAATTGCTTCATTTCTGTTTTCAGTCTTTAGAAGGATTTGATGACACTGCATTTCTGAAATGTAATTCCACTTAGGCCCTGATCTTGTAAGTGTTATTCTTTGAAGAAATTTTTTTAAAGACCCATCTGGTAGGAAGTTGTTGAAACATAAATACAAAAAGCAGGCACAGTGTTCCAGCTTAGAAATTAAATCATTCTACTTGGGAGGTGTATTTAAGAACATGTAGCTTAAGTGGGATTTCCTCAAGTTTAGTTGTTCAGTGTGTGTTAAGATTAATCTTTTTGAATACATAACTACAGATTTATTAATGCAGGTTAACCTGGATCTCACCATCATCTGAAAGACTTCCCAAGAAATGTAGGGCTCACATCATGAACCAAAATAAAAACCAGAGAAATACCGAGCATAGTATGTGGTCCACAGCTGAGATGCAAGCCTGTTTGTCAAGAAATTCCTATTTTCAATATAAAAAAATGCTGAATAATTGGACTGTAGGAAAAAGTATCACTTCTAATCTGAAATGTCATTCAAACACTTCTGCGTTGCAGTTTTTCAAAGTGAAAATCATCTGTGATTCACAAGGAAAAAAATGAGAATTACTTAATAGCATCTTTGAATCAGACTTGCTTAAGAAAGTTTTACTTTTTAACTCAACTTCTATTTGCCAGGAATCAGCACAGCTTTCTGTGTACTTATCCCTTCTTTGCTGTACATTGGATTAATCAAATTATGCAAGGAACAATTATAAGCTAAATAAATACTAAATGCAGTCAGGGAAAATCGAGAAGTATTAGGTGACCCACACAATTGTAACAGTGCAGTTTTTGCACGTGAACACCTTTCAAACTTTGATTTGAAATACAAGTTGCATTTCTTCCTTTTTGCAGCTGCTGTTTTATGTCTGCCTGTCTGTACAAGGTTAACTGGAGTTGTACCTGGTGAAGCACACAGAACTGTGATATCTTACTTTTCTGTCATTTAACTGTTGAAACACAGCTTTTTGTGATCTGTGGGCTCTCTCTAGAGTTTGTTTAAAAAATTCTTACATTGGAATAGTAATTACAGCAGTGAACATGATGAGCAGGAAACTGACTACAAACTCAGTGTATTCAGCTTGCTGCGTCTCTAAACTAATGGAATATCTTAGAAGGGAGATGTGTTAAAGTTCAGGTATTCCAGTCAGAACTGCAGTGAAGCATCTCTTCATTTTTGTTTCCTGGCCTTGAGCCTTCTGACAGAAAGCACTTCTGATCAGGGCATCTACTTCTCATTTTTAAAGTAGCAAGCTAAGCTACTTCTACTAGCCTCGAGTAGAGGATGGCTGCTGACAGTAACTGGTAGTTACTGGGGAAGTTAAAGGGTTTTGCCTCTCACTTGTGCCTTAGGAAGTTCATATATGATCCCTGTCAAACAAGTTAGCTGCTGTACTATTGTGTAGCGACAAGGTGTACACTTTAAAGAGTGTATGGAGCTCTAATCTCTAATCTGAATTAAAAATGCTAGTTAAACAGAGCTTCTCATTTTGATGAGCTGTGCAGAAGAGTTCCAAGTTCCTGTGTTCTGATTGTTTTTTTGTGAGCTAGTATCAAATCACCCAGTTGGGACAGAACAAAATTGTAAATTTAGGCATTGGGAAACTTTTAATGTTTTAAAGTCTTTTGGTTTAAGGTTCTTCTAGAATTCTATGAACATTCTCAGGATTTGCAGCTTTAGAATTAAGTGGGTTTTAGGCATTGGAAACCTTCAGCTTCGTTGGAGGTTCATGTTTGTTCAGCTCTGGGTTTTTATGTGTGAGAAGGCAATTGGGGCAAGTATAGAGGGACAAAGTAATTGTAAGAAAAGTAGGCCAGGAGCTTCATCTGGGGAAATAAAAAAAAAGGTTTTTAATGTATTTAGTATTTGAATTCTTGAAACCATCTTTGTCTTAAGCTTAAATTGCCAGTGCTACAAGATGTTTCATCTCTGTGAAAGCCCAGATGGTTGATAAGGACCACGGAGAGCTGATTGTGTCCCAAAAGGTGGACAGGTGATATCATCCAAAATCTTAATGACTTTGGCCTGAGTTACTTTGCCAAAACCAACTCTACAGCTACTCAGCAAAAAATCCTAGGAAAATTCATTACTAAATGTATTTATTTGTGCACTTTATCTCATGCTTCCCTGTGCATTTGAGAAGAGCTGCTTGTAAGCAGAGAACTGTTTCTTTATTCTTCTTAAAATCTTTCCTTCTAAAAAAAAAAACCAAAAACTTTTCTCCATGATGCCAACAAAAACCTGGAGTACCAGTTGGTTGCTTTTGTGTGGTGATTCTGTGTAATGTTGATATAGAGTTTCCTAATACTTTCCTAACTGCTTTGTGTTTTATATAACAACTCTCAGATTTCCTTTTAGTTCCACCCCACATCCCAACATAATACTGATTTTAATGAAACATTCAATTAATAGGTTTAATGGTTCTTAAAGAACAGTTCTTAAACTACAGCTGTGATTCTCTGGATCTTTCTAGAGAACTAAGAACAGACTGAAGGAGAGAAAACTGTAGTATTTATGCTGAATTTTGTCTTGACTGACAGCCTAAGAGCATTATTTGCCTGAAATTGTGGTACCTGTTCTGTCTTCCATGGAAAGTAAAAATATAGAAGTAAAGAAGGGGAAGAAGGACAGAGATGTGAGGCATTGTGAATATGTTCAGCTCAGACTGTTTTGACTCCTTTGGTGTGAGGGCTGTTGAAGTCCTTGTCAAGTTGACAGTACTTGATCCTTGAAGCTTGCTCTGCTTTTGATTACAGTATTGGGTGATATGCATTTCTCCATGTTGATAGCCATTTCTGTACCATAGGTTTGTATCAATTTTTGTTAATCATGAAACAAATAGTTGTACCTCAGTTTGAAGAACTGTAGGGTAGGTAAGTGCTGTAAAAATATTTGTTGAATTCAACACTACCTTTTTTAATTGTGTGCTCCTGTTACTGAGCTTTAAGTATGAAACCATAAAACTTTTGTTAACAGTAGATACAGAGTAGTACTGCATATGCAGAGCCTTTTATTTTTTTCTCTTTGCAGTCATAGGTGAACCTGATTCTGTAGTGGGTTAGATCTGATCTGTAATGAAGCAAAAGTTAAGATAGGAAAGATGGTCAGAGTCCTCTGACCTCTAATCCCCTGATCTAACAGAAGATGTCCCTGCCCACCCGCAACGTGGAAATTGGACTTAATTATCTTCAAAAGTCCCTTTCAACCAAAATATTTTATGATTCTGTGGCATTGGTATAACATTTGTTTGGGTACCAGAGTAAAATTGTAGGCAAGTTTGGAAGAAAGAAGAGAGCTGAGTAAGCTCTCCAATCTGAATGAAAACAAGGAAAAATATGTATTCAAACACACTATAAAAAAAGGAACTGTTAAATTGGAAAGAAGATACTATGATAGTTCCTGAAGAATTGGTGTTGGCATAAATCATAGTTTTATTTATTTAAAAAGCTAATGAGTATCATAGCCAAAATAGAGTTTTAAAATATTAATATTGAGATGGTATTAATGGAAGACTGACACAGTTATGCCTGAAATCAAGGAACTGGCATGTAATACAGTACCTCATAGTGCATTATAAGGTACTTAATAGATTAAAAATACAAAACTTTTGAGTTAAAAGTTTATCATATGGAAGCGACAGAAGAATAATGACCTGGGCAAAGAAACCATTGATCAAAGCAAACTTTGAGCCATCAGTATTGTCCATCCATAAGAATATATAAGCCAGGCACTGACACTTGTGTGGATGAAGAGGTGATACTTATTAAATGTGTGTGCCATTATATGTGACTCTTAATGGTTCTGACTTGCTGTACATATAGTTCTCGAATAGTTTTCCATTCAAAAAGGATCTGTTTACAGTGAGTTAAATGTAAATAATTATTTCAGTAATATGTAGGATAGAAGAAGCTTGCAAAGGTGAACAGGTTGGTTTGCTTATCCAGACACAGGGCTATTGAGAGGGGAAGGTCATTGCTGTCAGTAAATGCACTTGGGAAAGAAGGGAAGCATAAACACCTGGAGGGTGTAGAAATATGTAAAATACAGCATGGTGATCACAAGATTGTATGATTATAAGAATTCAGTAATAGATTCAAATTGTTAACTAAGAGTTCTGGAATATTTCCATATGGAGTAGTGGCTCAGAAGTACCTTTGTTCCTTCATACAAAAAAATTTTAATATCATCATTTACAGTACCAAGGCCCTAGATTAAAGAACCTGGTTCTCAGTGTGTAGTGTATGCATCATCTTCGAGTATATGCATCATGTTTTCAGACTCCATTTGTAATAATGCTTTTTAATCTGGAATTTTGTTGTAATTATTTTGTAAACTAAGATTTAGGTTCCTTTACACCCTTGTACCTTGTTCTGATCTTGCAGTGCAAAATACCTATTTAGAACAGATCAAGTTGAAATACATCATTCCAGTATTATAGACACACTTTTTCCAAGCTCCAGTGGAAACCTGGTTTTACTTCCCTCTAAAATTACAATACCCATAGAAATGGATAATAACAGAATCATATGCATAATTTGTATGTTTTCAGAAAGCAGAATATCTTGGTAAGTAGTATAGATGCTTCAGCCCTTCAAAAGCAGGACAGTTTTACTGGAGGTGGATGTTCTCTCCAGAAAAAAAGAATTTGTGTGCAAATATTAGCCCCAGATTCTGATTTTGCATCATGGACTTGCAGACTTAGTCCCCCAAACTATCTTTGTCTAGATAGAAGTTTTTCCTTTTATTCTGTTTCAGAGGAAGACAAGATGTAGGTGTAGGTTCCTTTTCTTGATTGCTAAAACTAGGTGAAGAAAGTAACTTCATACTTTATAATCCTTCAGCCCGGCTACAGATCACGCTTCTCTTTTGCTTGTATCAGAGTTTGATGTTTCTTGTCTAGGTGACAATTTGAAGCAACTTCTTGTTAGTATTAACTCTGTTTAGATAGCAACAGCTGACATCAAGAGTCCCAGAATGATGATAATTGTATTACATAGAGTTTTTAAACAGATTGAATGGCAGCGCAGCATTCCTGCATGTCCTCCACTCCTCCCAGCTTTGTATCCTCGGCATACTTGCTGAGGTTGGGCACTATTCCCTCATCAAGGTCAATGATGAAGACATTGAAACAAGACTGGACCCAACACCAACCGCTGGGGAACACCTCTAGTCACAGAGGTCTCCAGACAGTCTCTGCTCCACTGATCGTCCACCTCTGGGCCCAGTCCATCAGCCAGTTCTTGACCCACCTCACTGTCCTGTCATGCATCCCGCACTTTCTCAGCTTTGTTACCAGGATGTTGTAGGAGAGAATATCAGAAGCAAAGTTGTTTCGCCCTGCTTGGTTTCTACGTGGTAAGGGACTTCCCCTGTGTGTGGTGATTAGCATTTTGATCGCTGCATTGTTAAAGCCAAAATACCTAAATTAGTGCCCATAGTATTTCAGTTTTGATAGGTTATAGCTCAGGGAAAGAGTATTTTTATCTCTGTATGTGAAGTGAAAATTATTCAGACTGTTTCCAGCTCTTTCCATATGTGGCCAGTTTGTGACTATTGTAGAATGGTGAGTAATGTAATTAGCCATTACTAATCTAACTGGTAATTAATTATACCAACTCTTGAGTATTAAAACAGGCAAAGCAAATAATCCTTACTTATAGCCAAGCCAAGCAATGGAGTACATAGCCATATGTCAAAACCAGGAATTATATTTTTGTGCATTTTTACCCACTTCCATTTCAGTGATGAGGACAGGTCCGACATGTATTACTACTGCAGACATTTCCAAAAATGAAGCACCATTAAATACATCTAACAAAAATGAATCATCTTCCTACATAGCTGGTTTACTGTGGGAAGTTGTTAAATACAGAGGAGCAACCTCGCTATGTGAGCTCTTAATTCTTCTCCCACACACATGCTATTTTTTTAAGAGCATCCTTGAGAGTTGCATTTGATTAAGAGTTGTAATTTGCACACCGTGGTTCTGTGAACATGCAGGACCTTTTAGTCTACTCGCTCTAAATTGAATTTCAGTATTTGTTAGAAGTGTGAAATTTGGCAGAAATACAAGAATATCTTGTGGTTCCAGCTTCATAGTTGTCTCTCATTTTGATTCCGAAGGAGATGTGTTGATAGTAGACAGGTCAGTGGTGGCTTGCTTCTGACCACATAGTGCCAGCGGAAGAAAAACAGAAAAGGATGTTTATACAAATGAGCCCTAACTGCTCCTGCATTTAATCCACTGAAGATAATACTGGCTAAATGGGTGGAAATATATGCTTCTGTTGACCTTGTAAGCAGTTTGACAAGAACGAGTGCGAATCAAAAACAGAAAGCACAGATGTTTTTCTGAGCAAAAATATTTTTTAAATTTGCAGTATTTCTTAATGATTTTTAGCTTGCATACCATGCAAATATTTTTGTGTGAGCACACATAAGACTAGCATATTGAGCTGATGCAGCAGCAGTGAACTGTCACTCACAGTTCTTTCACAGTCAGGTCTTTTAATTTATTCTGGTCCTTCTTGCCTTCAGCACGTATCCTGCAAGTTGCTAGGCAACCGTGATTTTTTTTAATTTTTTTTTTTTACTGCGCATGATTTTTATGTGGTAACTGGTGGTTATTATTTTCTAATTACAGAAGCGGGGACAGAGATTAAAATCAGAGTTGTGTTAGTAATTACTAACTTTCTCCTGTTGTATTCACAACACAGGCATTTGGGATTTTGCAAGAAAAGATCACATTAATGTACAGTATAGATGCACATAAACAAAGGTAGCAGAAGATAATATGCCTTAGTGAGAAGAGGTTCTATAAAAATGGTAGAACAGAATAAGCTGTTACTGATCTGAGTAGACAAAATCAGGCACTAGTCTTCTGTCTGTTGCATATTTCATGCCCTCAGTGCTTTTTCTTTTATGGCCTTAAATGATTCTCAGTAATTAATTACATCAAGCCAAAGATTGAAGGTTTTCTTGCCATTCTTAGTTTAATAAAACATTTGAACAAATCACAGTCGAATGGATTTATGTCCTGAAAATAGGTATTGCTGTTTAATAATTTACTACTGTTGTATTTCTAATATAAAATACAATATAAGAGTGGGGGGTACATATCGAAAAGGGGGGAAAAGTACATGTCCATGAGATAAAAACCTCTATAAACATCAGGAGCTTTTTTAATAGGACAGATATACTGTACATGTTTTAAAGCTCGACCAGGATTATTGTTAGCTGTTTCCACTGTACTTAAATCATTCTGTTTATTGTTTGATGTGGAGTTGAAGAACACCAGCACCAGTGGTTTCGTAATTTTTTAGATACTTGTGCTAAAAGAAAGCTGCTGAAGGTTAAAACGCTGCATAGCAAATCCAGATCCATACCGCACAAAGTTTTGAAAGCAACTTCTCACCATTAAAAGGATTAAATTACATCTGTATCATATGCCAGTATATTGCCCAGATTTATGTAAGTTTGTGAGTCAAGCAAACAGAAAAGTGGGAATGTCATTCCCTAAAGAGGGTACGTTACAGTATGCTGTGTAATGGCACAAGAAAGTACTGCTCCACTTAGCTCTGTGTTGTGTTGCTTTTCCACAGGACCAGTGCATTGCACATAGCGGGGCGGCATTGATCACAAAATGTATGGCTGAATTTTTGCCCTGGGCTTCTTCACAGTGCTCATAACGAATCTGAATGTTTTCCACTTTTTTTTGAGAAGAAGACTTGTTCTGGCATGTGGCATGACGTACTCTCTCATACAGATCATTAACAAGATCGGTGCCTTCAGTTCCATAGTACAAACACCTTCCACCTTGACAGGGCAGTTAAGAAAGTTTAATGAGTTTGTCTCTTTGGTGTCAATCAGTACCAAAGGAGACGGCAAGTGCAGTGGTCTGATTTTCACTGTTTTTTGCTGACAGGAGAGAAATAGTAACACTTGGGATGTTGATTATCTGGCTGTCTTAGGATCTTCTCTATTTCGGTAGCAGGGTGCTTCCCAAATAAGTTGGATCTGTTGTGTAAAATCTGTAGTAGTTGTCTGGAGTGTGAGGAGCAGGTGATCTGTTGGAGTATCTACCCCAGTAGCTGTATGGGGTAGATAAAACTCGATCTCACTTTCACTGGAAGAAGTGCACAGTTACAGCACCTTGTCTGGCTCTGCTGCTGCAGCGTCCAGAAGTGCCTTCATTCACGTGCTGAAATTTTGCTGTAATCTAGGATGCAGCAGTGATTGCTAAGCAGGCAAAGGACACGACTTCTGCTGCTGCAAGTTAGATGAAAGTTGTCAGAATGAGACAGAAACTTTTGGAAAAATACTCTAGCTGCCAGTTGTCGCCCAGGATATTCATTGAACAGCGCTGATGACCAAGCTGCTTACATTATTGTCCTCACTGATGCAAAATATATAAGGAGCAGCATTGTCCCAGGACTAAACTGAGAACAGTAAGAAATCTTAGATTAGGTGAGCAACTTAGGAAACGAGGAAATTCTGTTTATTCCTACATCTTCACTGCTCTGTCAGGTCCATAAAAAAGCAGTATCTCCTCAAGTTCTGATGCTATTTCAGGCATTAAGAAATGTCTGAGATGTAGTAGGCATTCATTACTTTATTCATAAATGGCAGATCTGTTCTGTCCTTTTTATCATCCTTACTGTTCATGGCAAGAAGTACCCTCAGTTAACCTTGGATTCAGTATAAGATTCCACACCACTGTGGAGGGTGACTGCCAGAGAGAAGCTCAGGTTGAGATCAGGACTTAGGTGTGTTCTTTCCGAACTCCTGTGAAGATTTGGTACCCTGAGTGAAGGTGCCACATGAGAAAACAGGATGTGAATGTGGACTGGAAATTGGTTGTGAATGTAATGTGAAGCAAATTACAGATCCTCTCAGAAGAGTGTTTTTCTGCCTCTTTGTGAGAAAACATGCATATGGGGAATGGGAGAGAAAGAGCTTGTAAGTACCATCCACACATTTCCTCTCCAGGTGACATAGTGATGTTTTACTTGGGAAGCCACAAATAAGATTTAAAAAAATCTCGCTATTTTTGAGTGTTAAAATAGCTATGAATAAAGGGTAAACAATGGGAAATCTGGAAATCCGAGAAATTGTAAACACAATTCTAATACACAGTATTCCTAGAGTATTCTAGGTTTTTAGTTTAACTCATCACTTTATTTCAGATGACTGAAGAAGTACAAATAGCAGTAGTGATTTTCAATACAGTTAACGATGCTCTTAGCAGAAACTTAAGAGTCATTAATGGAAATTGTGGGAGGAGCATGGAGGGATGTTGTAATTTCCAGTTAGTCTGATAGCAGTAAGCTATCTGTGGCAATCAGTACGAACCAAGTGGATTTGCAATGACCAGGAGGTACAAAGCAACAAATAAATGACAAATAAGATGCAGTGACAGGAGGGACACTTGCTAAAAATTGTAAAACAAAACTGAAAAATCAGTAAGACCCCACTCAACAAACCACTATGGAATTCAGATTAAAATCCTGTTCCTGCTTCCATAATGCCTCCTACACATATAGTCCTGTGATATGATAAATTGGGACAACAGCACAAAGCATATGCTTTAAATTGTAAATTAATCTGTACCAAAGTAAATAATCAGAGCAGGGTTCAGTTTCTAATTGAAAGAAGAAATTATGATTTCTTTTATTTATTTATTTTTAAATAATGATTAGATTTTATATTTATCTGTGGGCTTTTTTTGTGAGAAAGTTGTAACAATTTGCTGAATTATGTGGTTTGTATTTTTTCTCAACAGTTCAGGACGGCAGTTAAGTGAAGTCTTCATTCAGCTCCCATCCAGGAAAGAGTTGCCAGAATATTATGAATTGATTAGGAAACCAGTGGATTTCAAAAAGATAAAGGTAATAACTTTTAGAAAATAGAGATTTCTCCATTTCTTTTTGTTACACAGAAGGGAGAGCATGAAGTTGTCATCAGAATTACAGCAACATGTGTATTACATGTACCTGTATTTGTGGCTTAGAGTTTAAGTTCTAATTAGTATATAACTGCGGTATTTTACTGGGATTTCAAAGCCAAATCAAAATGTAGCAGTTTGACATGAAGGACACTTTCAGAGATGGCATCTCTGTGTCTTCTTTGCAAAGACTGATCTCTGAATCTATAAGCACATCTTTGGTAAAAACACAGCATTTATGAAGGTTTAATGGACCTAGGGGAATATAGTCATTCCTAAACTAGCATCACATCTTGGAACAGCCAGGTCAGATACAAACATAGTTGTGCAGGTGGGTTTTAGACAGCTTGTTGCATGTTAGGGGACTTTGATCCGTGTCAAAGCTTATTTTGTTTCTGTGCTAGAAAGAAGAAACTGGAACTCCTTTTCACAAGTTCACAGAATGTCAGGAATTGGAAGGGACCTCAAAAGATCATATAGTCCAACCCCCCTGCCTGAGCAGGATCCCCTAGATTAGGTGACACAGGAACACATCCAGATTAGTCTTGAACGTCTCCAGAGAAGGAGACTTCACAAACTCTCTGGGCAGCCTGTTCCAGTGCTCCATCACCGTCCCAGGCAAAATGGTTTTCCTTACATTCACATGGAACTTCCTATGTTCCAGCTTGGACCCATTTCCCCATGTCCTATCACTGGGCATCACAGAGTGANTCATGGACATCTTGCTGTCACACCAGGACACCCAGGTTCCTCTCACCTGCACTGCTCTCCAACAGGCCAGTACCCAACCTATACTGGTACCTTGGGTTGTTCCTCCCCAGATGCAAGACCTACACTCACCCATGTTAAATCTTATTCAATTTCTCCCTGCCCAGCTCTCCAGCCTGGCTGAATCCTGTTGAATGGCAGCACAACCTTCTGGTGTGTCAGCCACCCCTCCCAGCTTTGTGTCATCTGCAAACTTGCTAACTGTGCACTTTATTCCCTCATCCAGGTCATCAGTGAATATATTGAATATTACTTTTACCGAAAGAGCTCTATGTTTGTTGCTTTCGTCCCTTCCGGTTCACACAGCAGTTGTTTAATTTTTACTCTATTACTCTAGTGTATTTTTTTTAACAATACGTTAGCTATACATTTTAAGACTAGCTTCAGATATTAATTTAGTGCCCTGTGTGGTGGGAATTTTCTGCACTAATGCCTGTAAATACTTCTTTTCTGGAACAGGAAAGGATTCGCAACCATAAGTATCGCAGTCTTGGAGACTTGGAGAAGGATGTGATGTTGCTGTGTCACAATGCTCAGACATTCAATTTAGAGGGATCACAGGTCTGTATGAACAACGTAGTGTTAAAACACAAAGGTTTCCCCTACCTGATATTTTCAGTGCTTGTGGATTATTAAAACATATCTATAAACACCGTGCTTTTATTCTTAGTTGGAATACTGATAAATGCCCAGATTTTTAAATCCAAAAATCCAGAATTCACTGGACGCATGCAGAGAAACTGGTTTTGACGCTAATTCTGAGATCATTTTTTTCTGATCTCTGTGCAGTTTAGAGCTGCTGTAAGACGATTGGAATCTGTGCTTAAGATTAGATAAGGCAGCTCATGTGGAGTGATACATCATCTTGGGTTTACCACAGTGGATGATGGAAGGGTAGATACATCAGTACAGCTTCAGTTGGGATGTTGAAGAAATACTTCATAGCGAACTTCATAGCAGTGTGATGCACACACAATATTAAGGTGAAACAGACAGTATGAAGACAACTCCCGTAATGTGCAAAAGAAAGAGGAAATTATGCTAAATGAAACCTAAGGTTGATGCTGCCTATACTCATGCATCCTTCAAATTTTTAAACATTACTGATAGTCATTAGTTAAGCTGGGGAGTTTATATTAAAATTTGATAATTAAAAATTAAAATGAGCATGCAGTTAATTAGGAAGAATTGTTGAATACATCTTACCATCTTTTAATTATTTTTGCTATCTAGAGACAGAATGTTTTCTGTTACATGTACATGCGATAGTTTTACTTTATTCATCTTTATGGAAACAACCTATAAATAATTCAGCTAAACATTTTACAGTAAGAAAATTCATGATTATAGGATGCATGGGACAAAATTTTGCTATATGTCCAAAGGTAAATTGCCAATTTAGTGCTTAGTTACATGTCAGTAGAACAGTTAAGTATCTAATGATAAAAATGATAAAGAAAAAAATTTAAAAAGTGAAGGAAAGCTAATACTGAAAAATATCAGACTTAGAAAATCGTAAAACTTTGCAGAGGAGGTAAAATTGAGACAAAGAAAAATCAGTAGCTAAATGAGAAAAATAAGGAACTTATTCTCCTCAGAATGATTCAAGTTGCTAGTGGGAAACTGGTGTCTTACTAGGCAGAGGTAGAGAATTCACAGGAATAATCCAGAGTGGGTAAAAATGTTTAGTTGCTGCTGTTTGGAAATAACCCAACCTGTATCAGAGTGTTGCAATATTATTTTCCATTCCAGTGTACCAACATTAATTAGCAAAGGTTGCACTACTTTTTATATCTTGAAGCCCAAATAACTGATTTCTAAGTGGTTTTTTTTAGGTTTCTTTTTGGTAAGTTTTCATACCATTCATTCTGATTTCCAGTGAATCACAGGACACTTCTGCAGCAGTCCTCCAGTTTTCAAATCTACCTCGTGTTATTTGTAATAGATGAGTCCACCTGTGGCCTGGAATAATTCCCTTTAGAAAACTTGATCGTTTGTGTCTGTACCCAAATTCAGAAGGCTAGTTCGGGCAGTTTGAAATTCTACATGCATATTCTGTTTTTATGATACACGTTGCTTTTCTTTGAAGCAAAGCGGTTCCATCTAACCTGGAACCTTATGAGGGTTTTTCAGGGAAAGAGACCTTATGTTTTGAGTCTTTTGTCCTAATTGCAACCTCAGCAGCTGGAATTGTTTCACAATGTAATGGCCAAATGAAACACAGACATGGGTCAAAAAATAATGTGCATTTGTTCAAATGCAAGATTTGTTATGAATGTCGTCATTTGTCATGAAGTTCTCTTGTCATTGCTTCTCCCCTCTGGGTGTCATTGCTGCTTGTTTTCATTAAATCAGTTGGATTTGGATTTTGGTCCAAATAAGAAAACTTCCATTTGCACAGCTTTTCCTGAAGCAGTTAGAAAAATAAGTTGTCCTCAGGACGAACTCAGTGGTTTCCATCAGTAATAAAATAAAGTCATTTGACTTTGAGGAAGGAAGCTGTGGGGTCTCACAGCCCTCTAATGTTTTCAGACAATAGGAGAAAAGCCTTTTCAAAACATTAATAATAATTATATATATTTGTCTAAATTTGTATAAATTTTGCTGTGGTCAAGAGCTATCAAACATCTCATACCAAAAAGCAGAGCAGTACTTAGAGAACTGGGGAACAATCTCCAGTGAGAGACAGTTTGGCAGTCAAATCTTGGTAGTCAAGTGAAAAACAAA
>VXBZ01012543.1:28082-49089 GCA_013399135.1 Heliornis fulica | reverse complement strand
CTGCTCGGTCTGTAGTTACCCGGGCCCTCCTTCCTGCCCTATTGGAAGACCAGAGTGGCATTTGCTTGCCTCCAGTCCTCAGGCACTTCTCCCATTCCCCAGGACTTACCAGAGATGATGGATAGTGACCCCATCCAGGTCTGCTTAGGATAATTAAAATCAGAAGCCTAAAAGGAAGGAAAACCACAGAGTTTAATAAATTCAACTGTTCCCCTGGAGCTGAGTGGGGAAGAATAATTTGAATTTATGAAGAACTCTACCCTGAAAACTCATGCACTGACAAGTCAATGTCAATAATTTATACCGATGAAGCAGTAAAGTGAGATGCAATTATATATTCCCTGAACACCTCTTCACCCCGACTCGCCCCCACCCCTACCCCCACCTCAAACTGGCTGGTCACACTTTGAGGTAGTATAATGCCCTTAGGAACCAAGGGAGAATAGCTTGTTTGAAACAAAAAACTTCTGTAGGCAGTATGTGTGTAAAACCAGGCTGACTACTGCAGTCCAAAATTTTACATTTCTATGGACAGATGGACCATGTAGATGCAGTTTGCTGTTTAAATAGTACCTTTCTACATAAACAGGTACAAAGAGGTGGGTTTTCTTTAAATGTCAGGTTTTAGATCCCACTTCCTTGTTTTTGACAATACAGTGTCTGTTTCCATGGAAATAAAACTTTAGCAGAAAGAAAATAGCCAAAAGTGTCAATTACATAATTAGCAAGCAAGTGCACAAGTTTTCAAGGTGAGTTTATAGCTAGAAATCAAATTTAGGGGCGTTTACTTGGAAACTTGCAGTCTTGGGCTGTCCCCATTTACTTTCTCTGTTGTTTGTCCTCAGGTCTGAAAGGAGAGGTTTTCATCATTGTAGTCTTCTTTTTCAACAGCAGGACAGCAATGGTAATTGTAATGCAAAAACCCGCCTATGAAATATATTTAATATGTTTAATATCTTAACCAACATTCTTACTTCAGATGACCGTGACTTCTCATTGAAGCAGACTTCTTCCTTCTAACTCCAAGCATGCAAAACGTAAACCTCCGTTTCATTTCCAAGCTCAAAGATGCCTCGTTACATCAATGTTAAGAAATAAAAAGTCATTTATTTCCTTACTTCCAGGTCAAAATAAACTGAAATGTTCCTTCCAGGATGGAATTGCAGCTCATGACTGATCAAGCACAGCAAAGTGAATCATTGTAGCCTATAGAGGTTTTGATATTTTTAATGGTGCAGAAATCAGAAATATCAGACAAGAAGGACAAAAAATCATCTTCTGCTTCCACATCCTGCATGTGGATGCTGATCACCACCTGCCTGGGAGTCTCACCTCATGTGACTTGGTACAGTCTGTTGAGTCCTATGATAGAATCCTGCTGCTTAAGGAAAGTTTATTCCGCCTCTGTCTTAATTAGTTGGCATAATAAAGTTTGCTGACATTCAGATCCTGGAAAAACTTGCTTAGGCTCAAAGAAGTTCTTTCCTGTCCTATTGACCTCAAGTCTGGAAAGAAGTGGATCTGCTGTTTCCTTTTCTTTTCTGGCTGTGGCAAGTCACTGAAATGAAGTGCTTTGTTTGTGGCAGTTTTTGTTGCCCGGTGCCAACTCGAGTCTTTCTAGGAGGTCCATAAGTTTTGTCCTGTATTAAGTTGGCTTTCTTGAATATTATTGTTTAGAGTTACACATAAACTAATTAAGAAAATAGATGAAGTGCACAAAACCCAGTTCTGTAAGGAGCCACAATAGCACTGAATTTCTACTCTGTGTTTCTGCACAAGTTTGGTCAGAGGACTTGCTTTTCCTATTAGCGGGAGTTCAGCTGAGTTGTTTAATCAGGCATTATAAGCAGGTGTCTTTCTCTTTCCTTTTCTTCCCCTTATGCTTTCTCTCAGCCTACCATTTCTCCTGCTCTGACCTTTTCTCCAAATTTCCCATGAAGTGGCTTTGGGAATTAACCCATTTAGTTTGGCCTCTTCAGTCAGCATCACAGCCTGAGACCAAGCAGGCTTAGTTCTAAGTCCTTGGAGCATAAGCTGAACATCACCACCAGACTGTGACTCACTGAAAGGCATCGTTGTGTGCGGGTCCCTTGTTGGTCCTGCAAGCGGGAACTAAGCCTTTATTGCACCAAATTATCAGACAGCCTTGCTTTTGTCATATCCCTGTGTTTAGGCATTCTCATTCGTAGCACAAATCTTACAATTTTCTTTCTTTGCTGCATAGAGGAAACAGCAGTGACTGAAAGAGTGTTTTTAGCAGTTAAAGAATGAAGCGACAGGAGTATCCAGCCCATACTTCCTTCCTGGCACTTCACCCAGCTTTTCCTTACCTATTCAATTCAGTTTAATAAAGAATTCCCACTAGAGTTGCACACGATGGTCCAGTAACCTACAGCGTCCTGTTGAATTTTTGGTTTCTATAAGGTTTTCTCTAAGGATGTGGCAGCTCTTTTCTGCCTGTGTGAGTTAAAGGAAAGAGAACTCCTAAAAAAATAATCTTCAAGTCATATTTTAGCCCCTATGTCAGTGTCCAACTGATCAGATGTCATGCTTTGTATGCACATTCTGGCAGCTGCTGGATGCCTTTCACTAATGTTTCCACAACTTCTGACACTGAATTCCAAACTTCAGTGCCAGTACTGTTTGCTCGGAAGAGCACTGACCAAATTCTCTTTTCTCTACATGCCTACTGGCATTTTAAAGTTTCTCCTCAGTTTTGCTCACTCATTTTTTTAAAGCAAATTTTTTTGCTAGGTTCCTCTGCCCTAGAGTCCAGTCATTTACCACAGAGGTGCCTTAATTGTTCTGACTTCTGCTCGTTTTTGCATTCCAAAATCACTGTCTTTCTGGCCAGTCCGTGATTACTTCCAGGACTCCTGGGTAATTGGGGTTTTGTATTTGAGCCTGCTGTGTGATCAGCATGAGCCACTTACTCCACGTAGTACTGGTGGCATGGTGCATAGAAGGGGCCTTCCCCTTGAACATCCATCCCAGCACCAGCAGTCAGGGTGCCAGGAGGAGCTGGGCTTCAGTTCCAACCACTTCTGAAACAGCTCAAACCCCTTCATATGCTGCCAGTATCTCCTTTTCTGTCGGAGTGTAGCAGGCCTCGGATCCCTTGTAGCCCCATCTCCAAAACCCCAGCGGTCGATCTCGAGTGTCCCCTGGTGCTTTCTGCCAGAGACCCCAGGTAGGGCTATTGTCCCCAGCTGTGGTGTNTGGGTAATTGGGGTTTTGTATTTGAGCCTGCTGTGTGATCAGCATGAGCCACTTACTCCACGTAGTACTGGTGGCATGGTGCATAGAAGGGGCCTTCCCCTTGAACATCCATCCCAGCACCAGCAGTCAGGGTGCCAGGAGGAGCTGGGCTTCAGTTCCAACCACTTCTGAAACAGCTCAAACCCCTTCATATGCTGCCAGTATCTCCTTTTCTGTCGGAGTGTAGCAGGCCTCGGATCCCTTGTAGCCCCATCTCCAAAACCCCAGCGGTCGATCTCGAGTGTCCCCTGGTGCTTTCTGCCAGAGACCCCAGGTAGGGCTATTGTCCCCAGCTGTGGTGTAGAGCACATTCTACACACTTGGCCCTGCCCAGACAGGCCCAAGGGCTACTGTGTGGACAGTTTCCTGTTTGATCTGTTCAAAGGCTTGTTGCTGCTCAGGGCCCCACTGGAAATCATTCTTCTTCCAGGTATATGGCAGAGATCAGACACTTAGCCTGCTCAGTCTGCACTCAGGCTGTCCTGGAGCCGCACAGACTTGACCCTCCGCAACCAGCCCTCTTTTATGGGGAGCATGACATCACGTGGTGTGGAAAACACCCTTGTCCAGCTCAGCTCATCTGTGCTGGCTCCCTGTGAAAATTTACACTATCCTAGCCAAAACCTGGAGAGAAGAATAATCCAGAAGATCTGCCTGATTCTCAGGGATCACCTCCTCCAAACTCCAGAATGGTCCATGCCAACAAGCAGAATCCAAGCAAAGGGGGCAAGAGGCCTGCATGGATGAGCAAGGAGCTCACAACTAAATTTAGACATGAATGAGAGGTGCAGAGGATGTGGAAGCAGGGGCAGGTGACCCAGGAAGAACATAGAGTTGCTGTCTGAACATGTAAGGATGGGTTCAGGAAAGCCAAAGCTCACCCCGAGTTTAATCTGGCAGGAAGTAAGAAAGAAAGACTGCTACAGAAACACCAGGCATAAAGGGGGTCTTGGGCAAAATGTGGTCCTGTGACTATGCGAAGCAGGGACATGATGGCAAAGAATACAGCAAAGGATGAGTTACTCTGTGCCTTCCTGACCTCATCCTTCAGGAGTTCCCGGGTCTCTGAGACAAAGGGGAAAGTCCAGGGTGATGTAGACTTGCCCTTGCTGGAGGAAGATCATGTGAGGAAGCATTAAACAAACTGGGCTTATACAAATCCATGGGATCTGATGGGATGCACTGAATACTGAGGAGTCTGGTGTTGTTGGTGGTTGTTTACTGGTAAGAGTTGCACTGAGTAATCTCAGGAACCAGTGGGAAAATAAGGGGCAAAGTAGATTTATTCTCATTGGAGGACAATTGAGTCCTCTGAGTTATAAACAAACTGGACCTACAAGACATGCATGGGCATGAATGAAATGCACCCACAAGTGCTGGGGGAGCTGGCCTGTGTCATTATGGGCTGCATGCAATCATCTTTAAAGGGTCTGGAGGAGAGGAGCATGATTGGGGAAACATCATGAGGACTGGAAGGAGGCAAGTGTCTCTCTTGATTGCAAGAAGGGGAAGAATCATCTGGGAAACTACAGGCTGCTCATCTTGATCACTGAGAAGGTGATGGAGCAGCTAATCCTGGAAATAATTTCCAGACATTGTATAGGACATGAAGGTGACTGCAAGTAGTCCGCAAGGACCTTACAATGGAGAAACCATGCCTGACCAACCTGAATGCTTTCCATAGTGAGGTAACTGGATTGATGTATGTATGTACAATAGGAAAGCCAATGTCTTCAGGTCTTCAAAATAAGCTAGAAGGACAACCCAGGAAACTGCAGGCCAGTCACCTCAGGAGCCTCACCTCCATCCATGGAAAAATGATGGAACAGCTTATTTTGCAAGTTATATTAATAAGCATGTGGAAGTTATTGGTACTGTCCAACAGTTTTACCAGGGTGAAATCATGCCTGACCAATCTGGTAGTTTTCTATAACGGCATCACAGGCCAGGTGGATATAGGGAGAGCAGTGGATGTTGTCTACCTTGACTTCAGCAAGGCTTTTGACACCATCTCACCTAACATAAGCAAGCATCTCACATAACATATGCAATCTCTCCTCCTCAAATCAAGTTTGGGAAGTGTGGGTTGGATCTGTGGACAGTGAAGTGGAAAGATAACTGGCTGAATGGCAGGGCTTGAAGAGTTGTGGTAAGTGGCACAGAGTCTAGTGGGAGGCCTGTAGCCAGTGGTGAGCCTCAGGGGTCAGTTATGGATCTGGTCTTATTCAACATATTCATCAATGACCTGGATGAGGGGACCAAGTGTACCCCAGAAAGTTTGCTGATAATACAAAACTGTGAGGAGTGGCTGACACACCAGAAGGCTGCACTGCCATTCAGTGAGATCTTGACAGATTTGAGAGTAGGGCAAAGAAGAATCAAATGACGCTCAGGAAGGGCAAGTGTAGGGTCCTGCACCTAGGGAGGAATAACCCCAGGCAACAGGATGGGTTAGAGATTGACTTGCTGAGAAGCAGCTGTGCAGAACAGGGCCTGAGAGTCCTGGTGGACAACAAGCTCTCATGAGCCAGCAGTGTACCCTTGTGGCCAAGAAAGCCAATGGTGTCCTGAGGTGCATTAAGAACAGTGTGGGCAGCGGCTTGAAGTAAGTTCTCCTTCCCCTCTACTCTTCCTTGATGAGGCCACATTTGGAGCACTGTGTCCAGTTCTGGGCTCCCTGGTTCAAGAAAGACAGGGAACTACTGGAGAGAGTCCAGCAGAGGGCCACAAAGATGATGAGGGTATTGAACATCATCTCTCTTACGAGGAAAGGCTGAGAGAGCTGGGGCTGTTTAGCCTGAAGAAGATTGAGAGGGGATCTCATCAATACTTACAAATATCTAAAAGGTGGATGTCTAGATGATGGGGACAAGCTCTTCTCAATGGTACCCAGGACAAGGGGCAGTGGGCACAAACTGGAACACAGGATGTTCCATCTGAACATGGGAAAAATCTTCTTTAATTTGAGAGTGGCAGACCATCAGCACAGGCTTCCCGAGAGGTTGTGGAGTGTTCTTCTCTGAAGATATTTAGACCCCACCTGGATGCTGTCCAGTGCAATGTATTCAAGGTGATCTTGCTTAGCAAGGGGTTGGACTAGATGGCTTCCAGAGGTCCATTCCAATCCCCACTCCACTGTGATTCTGTGAATCTGTGAAAGAAAGAGTAGGAAATAATTACTCAGAGCATTGACCAGAGAAAAACTAGGTTCCTGCTGTAGGTAATAGATTCAAGAAATGTTTACTTAGCATAAATTTGGATGCCTGTCTGCTGGGTAATTTTTGTACTACACTGACAGCTACTTGTTGTGGCAGATTAAAGTTACAGCACTGCTGCCCTCTTTGTGTTTCTTATTCTGGTGTTGAGTCCCTATTAGCATTTCTGGAGGAGTAAATATGCCGATTGGGAAAAGATAGCTCTCTTTTAAATATTTTACATGGGAGGGTTACTGGGAGATCAAGAGAAAAATGCAAAGATAAAGGAGGTGCTGTTTTGTCAGTGTCTGCATCTTCAAACGCCCACCACCACAAGCATATCTGCTTTATTTTTAGGAAGAACCATAATGGAGCTGACTGCCATAAAGTGACATCTCTTTTATGAACGGACTGTTTTCAGCAACTGATGTGCCTTTTTGCTGTAAGAGTTGAGAAAATGTTCCTCACATTTGTCCACCTCCTCTTTTTCCTCTTTGCTCACTTTCCCTGCCTAATAAAAGAAGGCCTAAACAACGTACTAAACCAGTCACAAAGAATTGGAACTGTGCTGCTTCTGTCTTTGACAGGTTAGTATTAGATGCATAAAAAGAACATATAAGAAAAGCTGTCAGTAACTACTCAGGCCAAAAAGGAAGATTTTTTATTATTTTTATCATTCTTATGTTGATGGCACAATGATTTTTGGACACTAATTAGGCTGCTCTAGCAGGATGCCATGCTGCCAGTATCTGTTATTCAGTCCTTCCATAATCTTCCTAAATTACTGGTTCCACTTTTAATTTGTGACAATGAGGTCCATATGGTCTTGTGATGTGTATGAAATTGTTTCCTAATATTGATCTGAAATGCTTTTTCCTTTTCAGTTTACCCATTTCACTATCATGAAAACCAAATAAATAGGAAGCTTCCTCAGATTTATTAATATTTTACCTCTAGTGATGATCATTATGGCTGAAATCATGTCTAGGGAGAAGTACTATGGTGACTTTTTTAGGCCAAAACCACTTATCTTTTCCACTCAACTCCTGAGCTACTGACGTTCTGCTTGAAAAAGGAACTTTTCTTAATATCCCATTGCTCTGTCCCTCCTTTTGTTCTTGTATTACTGCTGTATCTGCTTTGAGTTCCAGTGAGCAAAATCAAATTGTTTGGGGGTTTGGTTTTTTTTTTTTTTTTCACACTGTATCATCACCATGGTTAATTTTATTATTTTATTGGAATAGAAAAACCTGAGTGTGCCTGAGTAGGAAGAAAAAGAAGATAGACTATCATGGAATCACAGAATCATAGAATGCTTTGGCTTGGAAGGGACCTTAAAAATCATCTGCCTGGATGGTACAGCTTCCACTAGACCAGGTTGTTGAAAGTCCCATCTAGGAAGTCTTTGAGTGGGATTAGGAAGTATTTAGAAAGACTAGTATTTTCAAGTCCAGTCTTTGATTTTTAATAGATTTCTGAGGTTTGAACTTTATATGCACCTAAGAGATCAGAGGAGCCCTTTCTGTGATTCTTTTCAAAAGTTTAATCTGTGCAGAAGCCTATCAAGACCAGGTGTTTCTGACAAATCTCAGTAGGTATGGAAACTCCCTATAGACCTCTGGATGTGTGGTTTACCAGTGAGCATCACCAAAGCTGGAGATGCTAATAGTGCTCTGAGAGCAACAGGTGCCTCATGCCTTTTAAAGTCACACCACACCTTTTCTAAGTCAGACCACAGAGGAATCGGCAAGCCAGCAGCCTTTCCTGGGAAATCTGCTGTTAAAAAGTTTTCTCAGGAGTGTTTTCTCTTTGCATGAGGTTGCTTTTCTGAAATGGTAGAAACATGTACCAAACTCCCAGATGACTATAACTCATCTTTCTCTTACCTGTGTTTTCATGATGAAGGACACCTGCACCTGGAAAAAGATGCTAGCTTGAAATGTTCTGTCTTTGTAGGTGGATTCAGTCCAATTAATGAAGCAGGCTAATTCAGATTCTGGTGAACGCATTTATCTTTGTGACACATCCAGGCAGCCTAAGTAGCACAAGGAAACTATTACACTTCTCTGTTTCTTTACCCTGGTCCTGAAGCAACATTTTAGCCACTACACACATCCCCACAGCTATCTAGTCAAGCAATAACAATATGTTTGGCCTTAACCGGACACCAGTAAAACATGGTTTCTATTATGACTAACCTGAAATCTTCAAAACAGACATAGATAATATTCACAGGGTGACCCAGAGAAATCTTTCTGGGATTTTTCCATGTGGATCTTTCTCTCCTATTATGTAGTGCAGTGATATCGAAGACATTTGGCAGACAGAGGACCACAGCTATGAAAGAAGTGAATTTCAGTGACATCTTAAGGGCACGACCTTGTTATACAGTACGGAGGCCAACCACTTTTTATAATCTAAGCTCTTTTAATGAGGATACCCTGCGCTCCTCAGGCTACTAAATTAACAGGTGTCTACTGGGAAAGCTACACTCCTTTGTGTGGGATGCTTGAGAAGTTCCTGTCCTGTCTGACCTGAGCAATGCTCTTTTTACTATGATAATGATAATGATAATGATAATCTAACCAGGAGGGAACAGAGGCACAGTGTTCCAAGATTAGAAAGTTATGCAGGGATGATGATGGAGGAGGTTTTATGGTTGTCATTCCATGAAAGAGTTTGCAGAGCAGAAGAACAAACGGCTAGGCAGTGTAGGTAGTTTACAAAATATCTTACTAAGAATTAGGTTAGCTTCTAGCTACTCTCATACAAGTAGTAAAGGCCTGAAAAAAATATTAAAAAATAGTAACTGCCAAATGTGTATCTTTATTTACAGCTTTGTCTCCTAGACAACTTCCTTTCTTGAGAATTTCTCTCATACATATGTTTAAGTCATAGTCATCTTAGATGCAGATTCCTGTTGGAACCTTTTGTTTTGTTGTTCAGCTGCAAAACCAACACTTTGGTTTAGGTTTGCAGGTTTTGTTTTTAATTTAGGGGAAATTTCAGTCCAAAGGGTTTTCATCCTATGTAGCATAATGCAGCTGGGTTTTATTACCTGCTTTTAATAGATCCTGTGCTCAGAAGGCACTACTTGACCACTTGCAGTGAATTCTTGCTTGATGAACACCGTACAGTTCTGCTCAGTTACTCTGTGTGGAGTAGTGTAATAATGCCTTCACACACACACACAAAAAAACCTCCAAACCAAACCATTATAAAAAAAGGTTTAAAAATCTGTATTTGATGAGGAGAGAGTAAGAAATAAAGAATCCACCGTTTCTTAGTAGTTGATCATGGTAGTTAACCTTTGCAGTAATTGCAGCAGCTTTACATTTGCTTTCACAAAACAAGCAAAAAGGAATCCCATGTCAATGAGCTCATAAATTCCCTTTTGTGTGAAACTTCAAACAATGTAATTCCAGGGTAAATGCATATGATCTGAAAGCATTAGGCCAGACTCACTCCTGGAATGAAGCTCTGCTGAACCTCTCTGAATGATACAGGTAATACAATGGCCTCACAGATGCACACTGCTGCATGTCAGGACAATGCTAACCCAGTTCAAGTTTGGCACCGATATGCCATGGTACTTAGCTGTTGCCTAGTCAATCAGCCTGTCATTTACTCTGTTTCCGCACCATAACCTTGTTGATTAAAACCCCAGTTTCTGTAAGCACATATCCAAAGTAAACATCTTGTGATTTTGCCTTTAGAAATTGATCTGCTGTTGCATCTATTGGAGTTAAAAATCTAAGCATTTCCTTTCTTATGTGGGGAGGCAGAGAGGGGACTAACTGCCCCAACTTCCCCCAGAGAAATTATCTACATGTACAAAACCAATTGTGGAAAAATAAAGTTAAATAAAACATAACACTGTCATAGGGAGATAAACATTGCATCCTCCCTTTTGCACTAATCTAGCAGCAGGGAACCATTATTCTGCACTGCTTAGTTTGTTAATGCTCTCCGCTGATTATGCCCACAGACGCTTGTAACAACATGCGGAAAACAGAAAGGCCTTACACGTTCAGTGTTCTGATTTATTTCAGCTATTTAGTAAAAGACTCACTTTTCAAATTAAAGCATGTAGGCCAGTCCTGTTCTCATTAAACTTAATGATAATTTAAACACTGATTTCAAAGGAAACAGCACTATGCTGCCATGGAGCACAAAATCTAGGGTAAAATATTATGATGAAGTTAGGTTTTCTCTCCGTCCTGTCAGTCTGTGCAGAGCACGTATACATAGAAGGTAGGTTATGATATGTCACTCTGGAGAAAAAGTGATGTGCATCCACTTTATGGTTTGATTTCATACACAGTCTTTATTACATTGTTTGATAATGCATTAAAAGATCCTGAACACATCCTCTGTTTATGTAGTAGGCATAAATCCAATTACTTCCAAAGCAATGTTCTAGTATAAAATTCTCCAGGAGAGGATACAGGGTCTGAGGTATGCAGATGCTGCACTACAGATGAATCAGTGTTGTCCTTACAAGTAACAACATGTGTGGTTTGTTTTTTTTTTTAACTTAAACATATATGACTAACTAGGCTGAAAGCAATACAGATTTTCAGAGAGTCATAGAATGTCTGAGGCTGGAAAGTACCTCTGGAGATCAGCATATAAAAACGTAAACACATAGACAGTCAAAACCGAAAAAAGTAAAACAATATCTGGAAAAGCATAAAACTGCTTCAAATCACCTGGTCCGACCATGCGTGTGGATGATGTGTGATCCTTTTGTTGTCTATTTTATGACAAGCCAGTGCTTCTCCTACCAAGACAGACTTAATAATTAAATTAGAAAAACATTAAATAAGCTGTGAATTGTAACTTCAAACATTCCACATGCAGTTGTTTCAACACTGCAAACTGAGTTAAAAGACACTTATATAATGTCTTAGAAAAATTCTGAAGTGCTACCAATTTTTGAGAAAAATCCACTCCCAATTTTGGCCATCTAATTGTAAGACTGCAATAAGCAAACTGATCTATTCCTTGCTTTTCTCACAGCAATTACGTTTAAGAGGCTGAATGTTATATGAAAGGGCCAAGCCCTGATTTATGTGCTAATTGCTGTTATGACAAAGAGAGGTGCACTGTATGAGTGTCCTATCCTACCTTCCAACACAAGAGTAAAATTTTTGTGTGATGTACTACTGTACTGCTCTTTGGATGACTCTCTGCAAACAGGCTCAGAGACACTGTCATTTTCAAGGGTTTCTCCAAAAGATGGTACATATGCCACGAGGACTTTACAGCAGTTTTCCTCCCTGCCTAAAGCTGATCACTGCAGCTTCATTCTACCATTAAAACAACATTGCAAACAGATGCCCTATACTTGGGTTCTGACAGCAGAGCCAAGTGGTGTAAAGGATTCCCAGGATTTCTTTCCTGGCCTCTGTCTCTGCTGTCAGTCCCATTAGGCCGGACTGCCTGGAAATGCTGAAGTGATGCAAGCTTGCCCAAACTCCCCACCTCTCCCTTGGCAAACAACCTCTCCTGTTGTTCTAAGAATTTTCATAGGTCCCCCTTCCAGACACAAGTAGTGTGTTAATTAAGAGATCTAAATACACATATGGGCTGCATGAAAGGGGAAAGCCCACAGGAGAACCCGGAGTTGGGTACAGCTGAAGCCCGGGTATTTCAGTTCTTCAGGACAACCAGTGCTGTGGTTTAGCCCCTTGCTAGTCAGATGGGTTGAGGACTGCTCCAAAAGCTTTACTGTGCAAAGGGTTCTTTGTCGGCCTGAGCTCTCGGTCCGGGCACCTGCTCGCAGCTGTTTCCCACGCCAGCTTCCCTGAGGGCTTTGTGGCTCTTAGTCCCAAAGAGGGCACCAAAGAACGTTGCATTTGAGAAGCTCCCGGGGCCTACTCACCCTAGCCAATAACGCTACTGGAATTTGAGCAGAAAAGTTTACTGCTATGCGCAGGGACCGTTCAAAGTGCAAGCACAGGGACTTGAATTATAGAACCACAGAATCGTTTAGGCTGGAAAAGACCTTTAGGCTAATCAAATCCCACCATTAGCACTGCAAAGCCCACCACTAACCCATGTCCCTAAGCACCATGTCTACGTGTTTTTTTAAATACCTGCAGGGATGGTGACTCCACCACTTCCCTGTGCGGCCTGTTCAAACCCCTGACAACCCTTTAGGTAAAGAAATTTTTCCTAATATCCCATCCAAACCTCCCCTGGCACAACTTGAGTCTGTTTCCACTTGTGCGATCACTTCTCACTTGCGAGAAAAGGCACACATGGCTAACAACCTCCTTTCAGGTAGTTGTAGAGAGTCTCTCCTCAGCCTCCTTTTCTCCAGGCTAAACAACCTCAGTTTCCTTGTGAGACTTGTGTTTCAGCCCCCTCACCAGCTTTGTTGCCCTTCTCTGGACATGCTGCAGCATCAAAGAGTCCTTCTTGTCGTGAGGGTCCCAGAACTGGGCACAGCACTCCATGTGGGGCCTCACCCACCTGGTTGAGGACGTACATCATTCCCCTACTCCTGCTGGCCACACTATTCCTGTCACAAGCCAGGATGCTGTTGGCCACCTGGGCATACTGCTGGCTTATATTCAGCTGGCTGTTTACCCCCAGTCCTTTTCTGCAGTGCAGCTTTCCAGACACTATTTCCAGACACAAGAAACAAACTAAACTGTGAATTTCTCAAGCATGTATGTTATGTGTCATTCATAACACCAGACAGCAAGCATGCTAAGGAGCCTTTGAGGGCCACAGGCTTTATCCCAGGAAATATCTCATGTCTTGAGAAGAAAAAAAGTGAAGGTTTTTTCCTGAAGTAACAGTGCGACAGGGCCCACATAAGCACATAATATGTGCCACCTTTTAGAGGAGAGTGATAGCTGGATCCTGGAATCACCACTTCTAGTTAATTTCCAGCACTTAACATTGTTAAGCCCAGTTTGTCATCCTGTGTCTGGCAGGGTGACATCCTTCAGTTATCACCCAGAAATACAGTATATTCCTGTCAACTGCTATCGTATTTTGTTTCCTGAGGTGATGATATGCTGTTGTGAGTTACAATATGAGAATCTAATCTTTTCCACAACTCTCTCATGAGGCACTTTTTGCTGGCTAACAAGGGTCCGTGTATGATGTAATAATGTCCTTGGTGTAGCAACACTCCTTGCTTCCACAGCTGAAAGCTGCTAGGAGGTCTTATGATATTAGAAATCCTGTAGTGTCTACAATAAGCAGAGTGTATATTAAAATACAATAGTTTTCTTCATAAATTACTGGATACACAAAGATTGAATGTAGGAAGTTGGTGAATACTTACATAATCAACTAGCATTGTTTCAATAACTTATGTTTTGTGAATTTTCATTTTCCATGACATTTTATTGATCTATTTATATTTGTAGTATAAGCCACTGTATCTGGCCCTAAGCTCTTTAGTGATATTGTTGTGACAGGCAAGAAAAAAATTACTGCAATTATAGAGAATGTTTCAAAGGCTGGGGGTTAGCAAGATATAAGGTAAACATAATTATTTTGGGTATGACCACAGCTCTGTTAGCAGTGAGGTTTCTTCACAGTAATTTGCATCAAAAGCTAAAAGAACTCCTATGTTTAGGTATAAAATGTCTGAATGCATATGTGGAAAAAATGTCCTTTTTTCTTATGAAATGTCATTTAGATACCACTTGTACTGCAATTTTGTGCTACTGCTAACTAGCAATTTTCTCTCTGTATTTCACTTTAAATCAAATGAAAAATAAATGGTGTGGCCTCTAATGCACACCAAAGAAGGAAACAGAGTTACTTGTATTTATATTTGATTCATTACAGGAATGCAGCCAATTTTAAGAACTTATTTATCACAGGCCTCCTTCTTACACCTAGGGAACCTTCTTCCTCTTTCCTGTCACCAGGACCTGCAAACCTCCTATGCAAAACAAAACAAAAAAAATATTAGTTTCCCTTGCTTTTGTTAGTGAAATTCCTTGTTAGATTGTGAAAACAAAATGAGAACCATGCAACAGGAGGGGGTTACTGCTTTATTTTTCTGGTGTGAGGACGCTGATGTGACTGTCTATGACCTGGTGATGTGACCGTAAAACAAATTGCCACCATCAGGTTTTGAAATCTCTATGGAGAGCACTCTATCACCTTCCTCTTGCAGTATCTTTCTCATTGATGCTGAAACACTGACCTCTGCAAGGCTGAGTGACCAAAGTGTTTCACATGCACCTGCAGTCTGCCAGACAGAAACACAGGGAGCCTCTCCCTACGTGCCTGCTGCTGTCATGCTCGTTTAGCACCCTTATAGAATCATAGAATCATACCTTCTCCTTCTTTGTCCTAACAGGAGCCAGTGAAAACTTGGGTCTGGCACACCTACTGCCTCATACCAGGGCAGATAGTACTAATTATATTAATCAAAGAATCCTCTTGGACCATAAGATGACGTTCGACATTGTGGAGATGATGAGGCTACTTAACATTCAGGCTGCCATCCCAGAGTCCTTCCCTGCCCACAGAAATCCTTCAGTGTGAGCTTTGGCTACAACACATACTATGCTGTGTGGACATATATTGTGTGTCCTGCAGTAAAGACAATTTTTTTTAAGCAGAATGGGTATATCTGATCTCCCCTGCTTATTCACGCTTAGCCTCTGTGGTTGAAAAACTGCCTATGCAAGCAATTGCAGGGACCAGGTGTGACAGTGTGAGGTGCAGGCAGCTCCTATGCTACGGTCCGTTCAGTCTGTTGGCCCGTTAAGTTTTGGTACCCTCTCAGATGCAGATTTTTTTAAATTCCTCCCCTTGAATTTCAGTGCTATGTCGGCCACAGCTTCCCAACGAAAGCTAGATCACAGCAAAGCCCAATCTAAGTGTCTCTGTATCTAGACAGAGCTGACCTAATTATTCCAGAGCATCTTGAAGCTCTGCTGGTCACGAGTGGTTAGTAATGTGGTGTGCAAATGAGACTGGCTCTCTACCCACTTACTGTTTTTGCAGGCTGTGCTTATGAAACATCTCTACTCTCTCCCCTAGTGCCAACCCTATTCTGTGGCTGCCATACTCCTTCTCACTATGTATTTTGGTGCTTTCTTATTGCATGTATGCTATTAAAAAGCCTAGAAACACAGAGCAACTTCCAACCCATTTTAGTTTCAGAGCCTTCTTGCTGTCTGCTGCTGTAGCTGTTGAAGTAACTGTTGTGAAAGTAATTTTCCTGAGATGTGGGATTTGAGGATATGGTTTCTTGATTGAATAATGTACTTGATACTGCTTTCATAAAGAAGTGAGGCTCAGGGTGGTGGGCAACAGACATGTCACTAATTAAACAGCTTCTCCTATCAAGGGCTGCACCTGCCTGCAGTGTGTAGTGACCAAGGTTCAGTGTTTCCCTCTGATCTCAGAGATTGCTCCAGAAATTCAGCGATAAAATCACTAAGATACTGGTGGGGCTGGGAAAACCCTCCAGTTCTTTCTCTGTGGCTAATGTCCTAAACACTTGCACACTGCTGCTTGACAAGTAACTCAAGGTGACATATGAAGTGGGAGGCTTCCCAGCAGAGGGGCACAGCCTCACCATCCCTGCAAGAGGCCTGCTTCAAAACCTGAAAAGTACACAGAGATGTGAGGAAGCAAGTGCACTGAGTGGGGGACCCTTGTCCACAGTGGTTAGAAAAGAGACCTTGCTTCTCTGCTGTTTGCCTCACCCTTAAGCAGCTTCCTCTGCTTTCGATACACAGGCTGCAAAATCAGATGTTTTGGTTTAGGCTAGAATGAAAACTGTTAAGACTAGTCAAATGAAGAACAAAGTGTTTGGACTGACTACCAAGATCAGGATGAGCAACTGCAGTGCTCATTCAGCAGTCTGATTCCTCTCACACCCCCAAACTCTGCTTCAGAGCTGTTCTCCAGTCCGTGGTGGCCACATCTCCCCCTTTGCCTTCTTCATTGCCCTAGCCTGTGGAAATAAGCTAGCACCATTTGCCTCTCACAACATGCCTTCTCCTCTCTCACTATGCTCCTTCTTTATCTCTCTGTATGCTCCACTGTTACCCTCGATTCACTTTCAGAACCTATTTTTCTTCCAAGAAAGATACATTGCTGGACATCCCTTGCTCTGGGATAAAGGGCAAGTCACTCACATAGTTCACTCCATCCCAACTCCTTAAGAAACAAGTGTAAAGCAGCTGGGGAATAAAGCTAGGGATTACCTTTTTGCTATGTGGGGTTTTTTTTTTGTTGTTGTTTTGGGGTGGGGTTTTTCTTTTGTGATTACTTTATAATCAGTATTTGCTTTGTGATATGACTCTTTGGTATCATTTACTAACAGTAACAGGTACCCCAAGTTTCTGTGTCTGGCATGTTAAACCTTTTTCTGGGAAAAAATGGAAGTATGGAAGTATCCACTGAAACATTTAACCACCCGCCTTGTGTATTTAACCTTTTTTTTCCTGCAACTTTTTTTACTGTTTTTGTTTTATCATTCTAGCTTCTTTCCTTCACCACTTGTGACCATCCCCCCACATGCCAGCTCATGACCACAACATGCCTTGCAGTTTTGGAGCTCTGAAAGTGTCAATATCCAGAACTGAACAATCACAGAAGATTTTTCAGGTGTTGGTTTGTTTATTCATGCAAGTTTCTGGCACTCATGCCGCATGGAAAACACCAAAGTCCTTACCTGGGCTAAGGCTCAAAAAAAACCCAAAACCAAACTGAAACAAACACTATATTTATAATAACAAGAAATAGACATCTGTGGGGTTTTTTTGTTTTGTTTTGTTTTGTTTTGTTTTGTTTTGTTTTGTTTTTTTAATCCAGTAAAAAATTCCTATATTCACAACCTGAGTTAAGTTTTGTTCCTGGGTCCAGCAGTATAATATAAAACAAGCAGATCCCTTTTTTTCCCTCTGATTACTATATCATGCTTTTGTTCATGTAGACACTTAGAACTGAAACTGAACAAAAATCTGAAGAATCATGAAGAGTAAGGTAAATGTTTTCTAATATCATAAAGAAATACCATGTAGTCACAATGTATATATGAAAAGTTTCTAGATTCATTCTTCCCTTCCTCCTTTCCTCTCTTTTCTTTCCTTGTGTCCCAGAGGCAGAAAACTGGAAATCAATATGTGTAAAGCAGTGCAGAGGATTGATTTTAATGGCAGATGCATGTCTAATTTCATGCAATGCTTTCAGATCTCAACTCCCACTTCTTAGTAGCTGCTTGGAAGAGGCTGCAGAGTTAATCTAGGGGCTAATGCACATGTCTGCTAAGCATTTCTTTTTGAAAGAGACATCTGGGCACTGTGTACTTGTGGCCCAGGAGGGCTGGGATCTATTAGACAAAGGTTTGGCTGCAGCATCACTGCACCTCTCTGCAAAACCCTTTGGCTGGGGCTCAGGAAAGCTCTGGTCTCGACTCACAGGCTTTGGGGGTGGGATGGTGTGGATACTGAATCCACGTGTGTGCATTGGTGTGGTAGCATTACCTTCACAAAACCACAGCTGCTGTTGAAGGAGGGTCTGTGATGGACCCTATTGTAGTCACAAAGCACCTACAGTAATCTCAGTTCCCAAAGACCCCATTTGTCTCCCACCACAGAGCTCTGCACTGGGCTGTTTCTCCACTGCATGCTGCAGCAAGCCTCCTCAAGCAGCTGTATCCCCCCAGCAGACCACAGCTCCTCTAACTGCCACAGTCTCGGCAGTGGTGCCTTGAACTGGCACATGCAAGTACCACAACATGCCCCTCTCCCAGCCCCCATGTCTGCCAGAGCTGCATGTTTTGCTTTCGGATGTTTGTGGGCCTGTGGGGAGTGCTGGTGTTAACAGAGTCCTTGCTTGGCTGCACTCCTTGGCACTGTGATTTAAAGCTGCAAGCAGCAGGAATTCGGCCTTGTGAGGAAATAAGAGTTTATGTTGCCTGTTTACAAGAATGACATTTAATTGCAACTAATAATGCTATATCATAATTACTTCTAACATAGATAGATTTGTCTGTGATAAAGCAGCAAATAACATTAACTGTGGGGATAAAGCAGCACACGTGAATCTCACCTACGCAACCTGTCTGGTGCACAGGTGACAAGGAGTGACACGGGCTCCAGGGAGGGTGGCGGAGCCTCGATGGAAGAACCAGGAGAGACCTGATAGAGGGAAATAGCTGCAGAGGCTCTCCATATACATATTGGTCACCCCATATACAGCTCTCCCCTGCTGTATATGGGGTGACCAAGCTGCTTGCTTGTGCCTCCAGTGTCTGTGCCCCCTGAGTCCCAGACCAGGCCAGTCCATGGAGCAGGGTGCTGTGGAAGCTGCTGAGATGGTGGGATTGCAGGCAGTAGGTGAGCATGCAAACCTGTGATCGCGTAGCTTTCCCAGGGAGCTCAAAGGCTGCAAGGGGAAGCAGGTCCTTCAGGTGAAATAGATCCTTCAGGTGAAGTGAAATGCTCTAAAGGGCGACTGCAACAGCAGTTGGATGTATGTTCCCTGCGTCTTCTCCTTGCCTCCTGCAGTGGGGCAGAGAAGATCCTGAACTTGAACTTGTGGGTCTTCCTATGGAGCCAGAGGAAACAACTGCAGGGTTCTTAGGAACAAGTTGGGGTCATCACCTGGTGATCTGCTTAGATGTGCAGAGTCATCAGGCAGAGAGTAGCAGGGGAAGGGAGGAAAACCTGATGTCTGTTTCCTACTCAGGTCCTAGTGCTCAGAACACTTGTAAAAACATCAGTGTCCTTAAGGTTCCCACCTAAAGGCTGAAAATTGCTACAGAAGAGGGATTATTCACAGGCAAAAACAGCTGAATCTCCCTTAGGATTTATTTCCTTAGGACCTAGACTTAAAGTATGCCATTTTCAGCATCTGCACCTTTTTCTTTTTTTCTTTTTTTTTTCTCATATGAAAGGATGCACCTATAAAGCTGTGACGAGTAGACCGCAGTTGTCTGCTTGAACAACCTGCCTCCCCATGAAATGCAATGCCAGACATTTCAGAGAACACCCTAAAGCAGCTATGGAGGCTTGTCCATGTCTTTCAGCACATCTTTTTCACTTTGTGGCTGAGAGGCCACAAGTGATGTATGTTGTGGTGCAAGGAAAAACTCAGCTGCTACTGCAGCTTTATCTTTTTAGATTTTTTTGTTTGCAGGTTTTGTTTTTTTTTTTTTCCCTGTAACCTTTTTTTCCAGCTGTATAGATGTATGTGATTCATTTCTCTTTCCTCATATGGCAAGCTAATGGGATATTTTTCATGGAATAAGCAAAAGATACATAAGGTGCTGCTGCCAGAATTTCACGGGCTGACTATATGAGCAAGAGATAACTTGCAAATGGCCTTAGGATATGTTTCAGAACAGGGAAATGCCTGTGTGACTGATTCACAAACACAAAAAAGTGCCTCAGTATAATCTTGGACTGTTTTTTCCTGATAATTGTCAGATTTTAATTACGGAGATGAACAGCATTCACCAAATATGGCTGTATTTATTTCAAGCTTAGTTGTGCTAACCTACAAACAGGAATGGACCATTGTCCATTCCTGTTTGTAGGTTAGCACATCCAGACACTCCTCTTCATCTTGTTGTTGATCTGGCAGCAGACTATATGCTGCAGTATATTATTTAGGATATAGTGATACTGAACAATCAACTCAGGCTTTCTTTTTGATAATTTTTTTTCTTCTTTATGAAGAGATTCTACCTCAGAGTTTGGATGAGGCATGTAATCACTCATTTCGAGACAAGAAATTATTTTATGAGAAAAAATGCTCGTTGCCATGGTTTCCAAGAGGCAGAAACTCCAAGGTCATTCCCTGAAAATTCTTCACAACCAAAGGCAGTAGCAAGGATACTCCCTCACCTTGCTAAACAAGCCTCCCTTGGGTTGTTCCCATCTCCACTGGTATGCAGCTTTCTGTTCAAGCCCCAATAACACTGATGAGAATGTGATGTGAAAAACCTACAACATCTCTGAAAACAAAGTCAAAGCTGGATTTACAAGCTTGTGAATTTCCCTGTTTGGCTGTTTTCTGGCTCCTCTCTGCATGTACTGGAAAACTCAACCCACCTGACATTTGTCAGCTGAGGGGGTTGCAGGCAAAACTAGCACCTGAAGGAAATGACAAAGCAGCCTTGCACAGAAGGGCTGGCCCATGAGGAAAAGAAGCAAAGACAGGACCATGCATTTACAGTTATGTTAGAAAAAAAATGTCTAAAGCTACATTTAATGAGCCTCTCCTCTGGGTCTGAAGTATGAGGAAAAATGTGCTTCTCTGTGACTGAGGTGTAGGGCATCATTACTGTCCCTGATTGCCTTAACACTGACATATGTGCTAGTGACTGTAAAAAAGATGTCTTCAAACATGTGCAAAATTCAGCTCTGTGACCTTTAGCATCCCTCCAAAATGCTGACAACATTTATGCCACTGAAATACTAACCTGGCAACACAGGTTCCTTACACTGGAACTACCAGGGCAAATGAATTAATAGATAATAGCATTCAGCCATTTAAAAAAAAAAAAAAAAAAAAAAACAACAAATTTTTTTCCTAGCATAATTTTCAAG
>VXBZ01012543.1:1354-28023 GCA_013399135.1 Heliornis fulica | reverse complement strand
AGAAATAATAAATAATAGCATTCAGACATTTAAAAAAAAAAAAAAAAAAACAAACCACAAATTTTCTTCCTAGCATGAATTTACAGGGTGTACAGGATGTGTCTTTTCTCATGTTTACACAAATGCACAAAATTGTGTGCACATTATGCCGCTACAAACAGCAGTTTACTAAACCTGGCTCATTTGAAAAGCGAATGCTTCCCTCTAAGATGTGTCCAAAGCCTTATTAGTGTAGGAATCACGATGCTGTGTGTTCACGGTGCTTCAGTCAGCAGTGCCATAAAATCAATAATCCTTGAGTATTTGCTAATTTCCATTTCTGAAAATTTTAACCAAAAACCAACCAAACAAAAAATGTATCAAGTATTAGATGTGATCCTGGAAACAGTGATAGAAATAGCATTTTGCAGTGGATCACTGGCTGTACTGTGTGCACAACTACCACTCTCAAGCTGCCAAGCCACTATCTCAGCAACTGAACATCTTGTGCAGATGGAAAAAAATCTTTTATATTAGAGCACCGAAGAGTGTAAAGGCTGCCAATGCAACAAACTCTTTTCTGATGAGATTCCTGGAGCCAGATACTCAAGAATTCTGTGAGTGGGACTAGGCCTTCTGCTGTTAAATTGCTATTCAAATCAGAAGAGATCAATACGCAGAGAAAGAGAAGCCCAAATTGATATTCAAGACCTGATTTTTACAAAGGACCCAAGCTCTGCTTAAGTCCTACTTGCAGCATCTAAAATCCTAGCTACCTTCCTATCACAGTGCAGCTGCCTCCTCTATTGAAAGAGGTCGCCTCTGTGGCACCACGGCTTTTCCATAAAGCTGCTGCGTTTCTGCATTCATATACTCTTGCCTCAGAGTAAACAGCTCTTTATTTCACTAACACTTAATTAGAGTGGGGTAATGAAGTGCTTGAGCCTGGGTCTGGGTCTTTGGAAGCTTTTATCGGAAGTGCAAATAGAAATTCCACAGCCAGTAAATAATTAGGCATGTTCATCGTGTACTGGCAAGGGAGTCATTGCACTCAATAGCTGTGACTCCAGCCTGGAAATCTGAACATCACTCTGTGTTGGCCCACTATCTGCCCTCTAAGGCATCATGCTGACCTCTCTGAGCCCTGATTTTCCCAGCTTTGAAGTAACAATGCTATGTTCCCACACAGAAGCTGTCTGATTAGAAAATGCTAACATTTCTTTATCTTTGACCCCTTTGTGAAAGCCACAGGGACCTCTTCTATGAGAATTCAGATGTGGACACCTCTTCATTTCCTCCCAAAAGTGTCTTTTGATCTGTCTTACCTCCATTTTCAGGCTTGGGTCAAAACTGTAGAATTAGTCAAATATATGGGTTTTGACCTGTTGTATCCCCTGAAATTATCTTTGGTGGGAAAACCACTTTATATAGGTATAGGTACTTTAACTGAATATATGTATTCATAACATCTCCACAGGACTGACTGTGTAAAAATTTTAAAATTAAAAAGAGGAAAGGGTGAAATGATAAACATATTCAAAATATGTTATTGAGATTTTTTTGTTCTGTTTAATTATGTTACCTCTGCCTGAATATGCAAAATGTTTAAAGATCTGCCCTTTGGTCTAAAATGAATCACATCAGAATAAAAGACTAGATTATGTTGTTCAACAGCACCATAACCATTCACATAATTTAGAAATTGTAAGAAAAAAAGAGCACAGCCTCAGTCTGTCCACGTAATAAATCACCAGATTATTGTGAGACAAGTATACAGAATACACTAATTCAACAGAAACTTTCCTTTCCAAACTCTAAAACACGTTTGATCTCTTAAGGAGTCTGAAGGGAGTCTGTGCTAAGCATTGTAATAGTACCTGGTATGACAACAGAGCAACAATTCCCTCTTCTAGTACATGTGTCAAGGGGAAATTCCTGAATTTTTTCCTGGCTACATTTAAGATTTTTATCAGTTTTTTCCTCACTAAATCACAACTTCTCCCCTGTAAGACTGTCCCACAGCCTGACACAAGCTGAGCTGAGAAGGGGAAGGCACACATAGAGAGGCCATCACCACAACGTAATGTTGCTGTTTAATGTCCAAAATACCATTTAGGCTATCTCTGTATTTCCCTTTCACCTTGTTCCTACCCAAGTTCTCATTTTCAAAGTATTTCTTTTCCATTTTACCATCATGTTTGTCCTTTTAAAAACTCTCCATTTCACATCTTAATCTTTCCCCTTGGTTCAGTCTCTCTGGTAGCATCCTCTGACTGCAATAGCCCCCCTTCCCATTAGGCCCATGTGCAGAACCCGTGGTACTCCCTGTGCCTTTCTCCCTGCTTATTTTCCGACTGTATCTCCAACCTTCACACCCACCACCCCTTGTCCTCAAGACTGCTCTACTCTCCCCTCCCCACTCAGCAGTATGTCTCCTCTCTTCTCCAAACGCCAAGCTTCTCTGCTGATGAACCCCCCCACCCCCAACTTGCAGAGAAGGAGACATTGAAGAAAAAAAGATGTGCCCAGCACAAGTCTCTCTTGATTTTTCTGACTGTGGTGTAACCCAGACAGCTTTGTCCCACATCTCATCTGAGCTGCACCACAATAAAAAACAACTGTTGAACAATTTTTCATCCCCAATTACTTTTGGCAGTCGGAACTGATAAAGAGATATTTTTTTATACATTTAAAATTAAGCATGGAAATTAATTTACTTTATCCAACTTAATTAAGTGATTGTACTCCAAGTCCAATACTCATCCAATATCCTCTTTGGGTATGTAGCTGATTTTTCTCTGGGGAGGACAGGAAGAAACTAGTGACATAAAAAAAAAACCAAAAAAACCCAACACAAACCAAACAAAACCACAACCAAAACCAACCAACCAAAAATCCTTTCTAAAGCAAAAATTAAACCCAGCCCACAGAAGGGTGTATGTCTGTATATAATACCAGATATATAGGTATGTATACATACAAATAATTAAGTTCTGTAAAGAGAGATATTCTAATATTTTCCATCATACCTCTGCCCAGCCATCATTTGCTTACCATTTATACACCTTCATTTTCTTGTACAGATGACAACTGGTTGCTAAAATTACTGTCCAGTAAACAACCACCAGTATGGGAGTTATGTGATTAAAAGGAAAAGTTTCACACAGTTTCACTGACAAAATATCAGACTACATCTACCTGCCCAGGTTAGAGGCAGAAAACAAGCTCTCCAGGCACCCTCTCAGTGTGCACTACAGAAGCTAATGTATTTTTTCACCATACCAATAATTTACTCATGTTCTCCATGGTGTAATGAAAGAGAATTTTCCAAATGCAAATATTTTAAGCTTAACTTCAGGAGGGTTTTATGATGCTGTCACTTGCACCCTTCAGACTGTGAAGTTTCAGTAGTTTAGGTGCTGATGCAATTCATGTCTTCTCTAACCCTACTTTCTCTCTTTGCAGGTACCCAATGTGCATGCAGGGAAGATGGTCATGCAAATTTATCTATGTTGCATATGAGAGTAAAATACAAGGACATGAGACATCAGCTGGTTCTGCCAGTATCATTGAACCAATTGTTCACCTACTCTTATAGGAGAAGGCTGGCAAAGTGACTTGAAACAGCCTTGTACTAGTAAATAGCTTCTGATGTAATAAATAGGGAAATGTGTTTTCAGTTCCTGCCTCCTACAATCAGAAAGACACATTATGTGGACCAAATCAAATTATCGTTAAAAATATGGGAGGAGGAAAGAGCCAAGTCTATCTGCTTTATGTCCTCTCATAATAAAGGAGAAATTTTCTCATTTCTGACCAATAAAAGTTAATTCAGATGAGTAGAGCATATTAAACAACTAACAAATCCCCATAGTTATTAATTTAATTTTTTCATCTTTGTTAAAGATGAAAAAGATGAAGTTTGGTTTCAACCAAACTTCAGCTGATTTTAGCCCCAAAAGACAAAATCCTTTACTGCTTCAGACAGAAGCATTTTGGGAGTATCCCGTAAGTTGTAGTTACCTGGCCGTAAAGCAAAAGCAAGATGGGAATCCACCTGTAGCCATCTCCTGTCAAGACTCATGTGAAATTTGGCCTGGTAAAGAAGGGCTACTTTTGTGATCCAGGCCCTGAGCACATCTGCATAAATATGGAAATGTCTTCTCTCCACTTGATGACCTCATGTCAGACCTCAGCGACTTATTCTACCATTTTATTCCTGTTGGTGAATTTCTGAGACATTGTCAAAATTCACTCTTATGCAAGTGTTTCAGCCTGCTACTGCTGCTTCTTGTAGTAGCTGGGCTTTCAAACATCATCCTTCCTGACCTGTGGCATTGAATACACGATTCTGGAGCCAGGATCCATAAAGACAACAGTCACAGAGGAAGGAGCAAATCTATATCTCTGCTGTACTTTTCCAGCTGCCTCAGCAAGTATGAGGTGGTGTGAACCTTATAATGGGAACTTGGCCATGTCTAGCTGTGTAGAATTAATTACTGCCTATGCAGCATAAAGAGCAGCTGCAAAAGACTGGAGGGCCCAGATGCTGTTGGAGAGTGCTGGCAGGAGCAACAGGAGAAAGCTACGGAGTTATTAGGAGCCTCTGTAAGATAAGCAAGGACAAGGAGAAGACAGTTTCTAGAACATTTAGGCCTAGGGGTATCTGAGTCCTCCTCATGCAGGACCCCAGGGACTCCCTAGGTTTCCTTAACCAGGAGAGTGGAACCCCATTGTGTATGATGAATGCTATGCCATCAGCAGCAGGAGAAAGGGAAGGAGGCTGTACATGAGCTGTTTGGGAGAAGCTTGGGTGTTGCTAGGGTTTAGATCACAGGCTGCTGAGGGCTTTAGTGGACTACAGACAGAAGAAATGAAGGTAGCATGGCTTTAGCAGTCTACAGCTAGAAGAAATGAAGGCAGTAACCAGCACTATTCATATCCCCAGTGTTGGCATTATGAGCAGTGATTCTGTCCCCAAGGGTTCACGGTCTATGAACTGCTTCTCTGAGCTGGGCAACTGTGGGCAGCAGGGTTTCTGGAGAAGCCAGGTGATGAGGTCTGCTGTCTGGTTCCTTTCTTTCCAGATATGTCCTTTATGCTGAACATGCAAAGGAAGGCTGCAAAGAGTGTCTCTGCCCTCTGAGTGTCCCCTGGGAATCCCACACCACTGCCACATTTTGCTGCCCTGTGGCCTATTGCCTAGGGGTACAAAGCAGAGTTAATGGCCAGACAATCTCCTCTTGTCTTCCCCTTCTACAGGCAGCTGTTCCCTTGGCTTTCAGGGCACTTAAACTGGCATTTATCCTCCACAACGAAACAAGAAATATGTCCACCTTGGCCTCTGTCCAGCATTTTGTCCAGTGGCAGTGAAAAGAACTGTGGTGGGTACAGCTGAAGGTCAGGCAGTGATCATGGGTAGAAAGGCCATTTCTGAAATACATATTATACTGTATGCAGCTCCTTCAGCATCTGTCTTTTATGCCTGTATTTCTGAAAGCCATCTTATTGTCTCCAACTTTACAACAATTCCATTCTTTCTCTTGCTCTTTCTTTAGCACTTAACTGATCCACAAACTAGAAGCTATTTGGCCTTTAGTGCTCCCTTGGAAGCATTATTTGGTTAATGCTTCAACAGAATTAGAGATGTTGATTTTTTAACAGTTTGGCCTTTTTCTCCATCTGACCAGATTTCTTCTGGAAAAAAGTCTCAACTTGAATTGCCAGAACTGGAAGCACACAATAGGCCTGCTGCAAATGGAGATAGTATGAGGATAATGAATCTGCGACAAAACCCAACACTGATCATGGTTGTCCTGATGGTCACTCCTTCCTTCTTCTTGCAAATAACAAATTTGCCTCCTATAACCTTTTTGCTTTTCTACTGTCTTTACTCTTGACAATTGCTTGTCATTGGGCAAAACTATTTTTGAGCAAATGCTGGATATGCACCCCTTGCTGCCACAATATTCAGTTTCTTTCTTCAGAGAAAAATCAGAGAGTAGGTTTGTATCACATCTACCTTAAATCTACCTTTTTTACTTCATGCTTGCAGCCTGCTCTGTCTAGGCAGGCCCCTTTGCCATCTTAACTTCACAACCACCAACAGATGCTTCAGAATGTGGACATGAGTGTCTACAGTTCTCCACTAGACTGGTTTGTGCTGAACTGACTAAATGACTGTTTACCCCTAGACCACTAAGCTTCAAAATAACAGCAGGTTTTGCTAAGAAGATATAGGGATCCTGAAGATAGTCCATCTTGAAACAAAAGCAGAAGGAGTTGAATAACTAACGTTGACTGGTAGATCCTTGTGTGGCTAGAGAGACAGGTCTAAGTATGGAAAATCATAGCACTCTGTATAAACAGTAACAGCTCTGACATATCTGTTGGAGGATCACTGAGGTCATGCATCAGCTTACAAGGTTTTCCTATACATAACGAAATATTATTTAACAAGACTGTAAAAATATGTAATGTTCAGATTAAAAAACTGGAAACTTGGGAAATGAAAGCTTTTGCTCCTGGGCCTTCCTTACAGCATTGGAGGATTCTTTCTAATCTAACTTGCTAACTTTCTTGTGAAATCTTGACTTCTCTACAGTGCTTTATCTACAAATTTTTGTCTCACTGCTGTCCAGAAAACAAGCCAATTTTTCAGGAAAATTATGTAGATTATTGTGTGCATCTTTGAGCAAATGGTCAGAAAATGAGGCTTCCTGGATTGGTCTGCCACTGAGTGCAAATACCAAACATTTCTGTGCATTCTTAATGGCTCATGTAAACAGGATTACTTCTTGCACCCATATTGCCTTCCAGATAAGCTTTCAATTAATATGAGTGTCCTTTTACATTAAAAACTAAAGAACAACTTGCAGAATCACAGAATGTCAGGATTTGGAAGGGACCTTGAAAGACTATCTAGTCCAAGCCCTGTGCCTGAGCAGGAAAAGGTCTGTTCCTACACTCAGGCTCACTCCTAGTTACTATAATGACTCTGGATTAAAACATCTGTGAACATCAGAAATGTCTGTGAAGCTGTCAAGGAGCCAGTTTGGGATACAGTAGTGAATTTAGGTAGAAATAGAACTGTTTAACTTGAAATCCCACATACTGGGAAAAGGAAGACAATAAATAGCAAGTCTGCCATGCAATAAATCCATTCCACTGTATTATTGCACAGAGAGAACTGGGTACACATTATCAGTTTCCCGCTATGTATTAGGACTGTTTAATACTTTACTATGGCTTAATCACTTTTAGAAGCCTTCACTGGGTTCTGCTTTATTACTATTGATGAAATACTCTTGTTGCAGCAGTCTGGAATGGGATGTGAAGTACAATGGTACAACATGCCTGGAGTACAAGGGCGTGGTACCAGTAGCTGGAAGGAACAACTAGTTCCCACAGACAACCCATGAAATAAGTTCTGTTGCGACCCTGGAACAGGTTGCCCAAAGAGATTGTGGAAGACCCATCCCTGGAAGTGTTTAAAGGCAGCCTGGTCTAGTGAAGGTGTCCCTGCCCATGGCAAGGGGGTTGAAACTAGATGATATTTGAGGTCCCTTCCAACCCAGACCATTCTATGATTCTATGATTCTATGATTCTATGATTCTATGATTCTATGATTCTATGATTCTATGAGAGTGGGCAGAAGAGGTTGTCATTCAAAAGGCCCCTCTCACAAAATGTCCTGTAAATTGATACTGCCTTGTGTAAAGCAAAACTGAATTGAAACATGATAAAAGGCTTAAGGAGAGTGAATGAGGGACCCTACTGCCCTGGGACAGCAACTCAAGATGCAGTTGAAGTAGAGAGCTTGGTTTCCATGCCAAACCACCTTTGCACCAGCATCATGAGGAAGTTGCCTCTATTTTTATATGCATTGATCTCAGTGAGTCTTCATGTTGAGTTTGTCTGATCAAGCAGGAAATAAGAAAGATCATAACCTGAAAATGCAACTATGCTGTAATGAGCCCCACACACTATTCTTGCATCTCCTGCAGTTTGAAGGAAGTAAGTGGTTTTGTGATGTAGAAATCTACAGTTCAACCATTACTCAACAAAGGTCACATTTGCATATACCTTGTGTGCAAAGTATATGCTTTTTAATCACCTTTTTCCCCTTTATAATAGAGGCCGAAGGGGAAGTTCTGAGTTAGGCACTTTGAAATGTCAGTTCAGGCTTAAGCATCAAGTTCATCACTGACACAAGCATACCACTCCATGGATTTAGGGTGCTGTTGGTTTGGTGTGTAGCTTGACATGTGACTGGTTCCAATCTCCCTGGATGTTGGTGGAAGCTGAGTTGGTACTAGTGATGTGCGTAGTTTTTGTACAGGTCTTGCTAGACTCATGCCTGAGACAGTTTTATCTGCATTATGAGTCGCAGAGCAGGGGAAACACAGCCAGCCAATTTGATGCATCTGTGTTGTGTAAGACTCTGAATTGCCTTTGTGCAGATGAAGTATACAGCCAAGGAGTTTTCAGCTCTTGTCACAGCATGGATAAACTTAGCATTTCTTTGTTCCCACCAAGGACCAAGGAACAATTGTCTCATCCCCAGAAACAGGAAAATCCCAATGCAGAGGGGAGACCAAAACCTGCCCATGAGTCTAACTCACAGATTGGAACAGATTCTCTCTGAGAAAGGAGAGAAAACCTTTTAGTACCAAGCAATCAGCTGTCCTCCAAGAATAACATCCATTGCAGTTGAGTAGGCTTTATGCCTTGGGCAGGAGATGTGAAGTCTGCTCCACACTGATGTTCTAGTTCACCTGTGACTTTAACTAACAGAAACCCTTTTAAGCACCTTCAGTAAACTTGTGTTTTCCTAAATAGTTGAGGGCAATGTCTAGCTCAATGAAAAAGATTTATCAAAATCTATCTGTCAAAGCCTATGCCTTTTTACTGAAATCGGTGTTTCTCAGAGAATATACCGTCTGTGTCTCTAATAAGCTGTGCAGCATGCACATTCACGGTGTCATACAGTGGAAGAAAGAGGCAGCTCAGTTGTGCTTGTTGAGATGTGTTCTGCCTAGGCTGCTCCATGCTTTGGACAAAGAAAATGTTGCACTGTCACCTTAAAGGTTGTGGAAAAATATCCGTCCACAACTCCATGAGAATTCAGCTGATCTTGGAATTTATCCACAATGTGAACTATTATAACTGGATTTGAGCACTGTGTGTGAGGTTAAAAAATATGGTACCTGTGCTAATCTCTAGATTGCAAAGGAAAAAATTAGTTGCAGCACACTCACAGAGAACAAAACCCTTCTGGCTCACTGATGTCATCAGCAACTTAGTGTTGCTTGTTCTATCTGCAGGGACTTCTTTTTCATTTTCCCTGTTAGAGGGGGCCAATGTCGAATAGCATCTCTTGCTGCCGATGCAGATAAAGAAAACCATCTTCATATAGAGCCTGAATTCCCAGGAAGCTATTTAGAACTTGGATGACTAGGATGTTTTGTTGAAAATGTCACACTAACACACTAATGCATGTTAACAATCCAATGAGTTCATAAAGTTTGAAAAGGCACTATCAAAGGACAGATGATGCCAGACAGGGGAAAAAAAGAGTCATTTGTTTTTCTCAATTTAATTCATAGAAACTTGGAAATTGAACACAAAATACTTTCTGGAAGCCAAAATATTCCATTGTCCTGCTGATCTCTCCCTCTCTTTGTTTTCCTTATTATAAATGACATGTTGGAGGAATTGGTATAATTAATAACTTAATGTGTGTTACTGTTCTACTGAAATCTTACAAGAGTTTCAAATGCGTTTTTTTGTCTGCTTAGCATCAGAACATGACATTCATGTGGAAGAAAGGACATTTGGGGGAGTGGGGCAGAAAAAAAATACATTCACTAGCATCACCCAATGGGCACTGATGATGTCAAAGTTCATCTCTTTCACCCACACCTACAGAAACCTTCATGAGAGCATCTTTAGATAAGGGAAGAAGCATGACACCAGGAAGGATTGCTTCTGCATAACATTGTTTTAGAATATGCCAGGATGAAAAATCAATCTAGGAATAGTGCTTGGGGCAACTGATTGACTTACAGATGCCTCCCCCTTCCATTCTATTTTATAAGAGAGCAACTGTTTCTCTTTTGGAGGTTAAGTTAACCTCCAAGTTAAACTCAAGTTACGTTAAGTTAAACTCAACAGGTTGAGTTTGCTGAACAAATTACCTCTTCTTTGAGAAGTGTCTATTGTGTGGAGCGGGTTTAGTTTCCAGAAATAGGGATGGGTTCAAATTAAACAGCTTCAGCTTGAGAATTTGGTTAACTAGCTGGAAATAATCACATAGTCTGACCCTAGAGCAACTCAGACACTTATTCAAATAATCTAACTGCTGACTGCATTATGACAGTGTTTAGGAAAAACACCAACGTAATTTAAAGCTCCTGACAAACACAAATGTCCTAAGCAGTGTGTCTATATTGTATGACTTAAATATGCTTTGTGACTCTATGCTAGTAAATAGAAGTCTTCTGTGTTCTGGCCAAAGCCTTTACACTTGATACCTTGGTATAAAACTCCTAACACAAACAGCCCGTGTGTTTCAGCAGCAGGACCAATGGGAGTTTACAACTGCCTGTTTGCAGGGCAGCATCACAAAGGCAGGTGACCTTCCCTGGTGTAATCTCTGTAATTGCATTCCCTTCTCTTAGGTAGCTGGCTTGCTGGGACCAAACTTGTGTTTATTCCTTGTTTTTTTCCTTTCATCCTGATGATTAGAAGCCATGCATAGAACACTCAGCAGGGTTCAACTAGGCACCTAGTTGAACTGGAGACTACCCCCATCTGCCCAGAAGAAGACTTCACGGAATCACAGAATTGTAGGGGTTGGAAGGGACCTCCAGACCTCATTGAGTCCAACCCTCCTGCCAAAGCAGGGTCGCTAGAGGAGGTTGTGCAAACAGGTTGCCAGATGGGTCTTGAGTATCTCCAGAGAAGATAGTATCTCCACACTTCACAAGCCCCCTGGGCAGCCTGTTCAGTGCTCCTTCACCCTCACCATGAATTTCTTTCACATATAGGTGTGGAACTTCTTGTGGTCCAACTTGTGACCATTGCCCCTTGTTCTATCCCCACAGGCTACTGAAAAGAGGTTGGTCATCTCCCTTTGTCTCCCAAACCTCAAATATTTATAAACATTGATGAGATCCCCTCTCAGTTTTCTCAAGGCTGAGAACCCCAGCTCACTCAACCTTTCCTCACAGGGAAGATGCTCCAGGTTCTTAATTATCTTTGTGGCCTCCACTAGACTCTCTCCAGGAGATCCCTGTCTGTTTTGTACTGGGGAACCTAGAACTGGACACAGTTCTCCAGGTGAGGCCTCACCAGGGCAGAGTAGAGGGGGAGGATCACTTCCTTCGACCTGCTGGCTATGCTTTTCTTAATGCAGCCCAGGATCCCATTGGCCTTCTTGGCCACCAGGACACACTGCTGGCTCATGGCCAACCTGTCATCCACCAGGACACCCAGGTCCTTCTCTGCAGAGCTCCTCTCCAGCAGGTCATGCCCCAGCCTGTACCTGTGGTTGTTCCTGATACCTGTGGTTGTTCCTTCCCAGGTGCAAGACCCTACACTTGTTTTTATTGAACCTCATCTGGTTCCTCACTGCCCAGCTCTCCAGCCTGTCCAGGCCTCGCTGAATGGCAGCGCAGCATTCCTGCATGTCCTCCACTCCTCCCAGCTTTATGTCATCGGCTACTTGCTGAGGGTGGGCACTATTCCCTCATCAAGGTCATTGATGAAGATGTTAAACAAGACTGGTCCTATCACTGACCCCTGGGGAACACCGCTAATCACAGGTCTCCAGCCAGACTCTGTTACACTGATCACTACTCTCTGGGCCTGGCCCAGCAGCCAGTTCTTGGCTACCTCACTGTCCACTCATCTATCCCACACTTTCTCAGCTTTGTTATCAGGATGTTGTAGGAGACAGTATCAAAAAGCCTTGCTGAAGTCAAAGTAGATTACATCTACTGCTCTCCATCCATCTACTCAGACGGTGATGACATCATTGAAGGCTATGAGGTTGGTTGAGCATGATTTCCATTGGAGAAGCCATGCTGACTACTTCTCATAACCTTCTTTTGAATTACTTGGAGGTAGCATCCAGAACAAGCTGTTCCATCATCCTTCCAGTGCATTTGTGTGAGATCAGTGTAGGAGACCTAACAATGTTGCATCCCAGTCCCATGGATGTATAATGCAGTCCTTTCTTCTGTCTATTCCTCCTTTGTTACCTACTTGGATCTAAGACTTTTGACTTAAACATGCTAGTTTTTTGGTAAGGGAAGGCACTTCTAATGTCTATCAACTAAAACTTGGCAGCAAACTTTCTCTGCAACACAGTATACAAACCAATGAATCAAGTTATCTGAATCCCTTATCCTATCCATTGAATCGTCCCATATGTCCCCTTTTCCCTTTTCCCCATGTGCAAGATTAACTCTTTGCCATAATTCAAGTGGTTACTTGGTGGGTTATAAATCCCCACTGAATATCCTTGCTTAAATACATGAATATGTATGATGGTGTATATAGGCAACAGATGGAGAAGTTGTGGGTTTTTTAACTTCATGGTTCTGTGGCTGGAAATACAAAGCAATACATTCAAGACAACAAAAATTGTGTCTCCTGTGCAGAGTAAAACCTGGTAAAATCAATCTAGAAGGAACTGTTCTTCTTCTAATGTCATTATATTCTGCTGATTTATTCAATTACTTACCTCAAGACAGGACTAGGTTATTTATTTTAATAATGAACATTAGCATAGAAGACAAATTTGCCTTCTCATAGTAGGGACTCACTGGTCATCACAAGGTTTTTCACTATTCCTCACCATTACCAGAAATAATGATAAAATAATGATAAAATAAGTCAGTGCTCCATCTATGACTCTGGTCATTAAACGAGTGAGACATACACTGACTAAAGTGTGTGCCCAGGCCACAGCATTGTATGGGAAGTGTTAGAGGATACAAAGGAAATGTATTTTGAAGCTAGTGAGATTATAGCAGAGTGGCTAAACTTTATGTCTGGAGCTGTAAACTATGGCAATAAGGGAATGGCTCTGTTTTTGGCAGAGAGTAACACGCCATATAAATCTCATGCATGCTAGCAAGTCAAATATTTAAGGTTCCTACACCAAAACGACGTGCATATCCTTTTCTCTCTTTTTTTTTTTTCTGGCAGAAAGCATTCAGTCCATGCCAAATAACATCCATGCCAGTGAAACAGGCACCAGCATTTCACAGATCCTGCCCTTGTTCACTTAAGTAGTGGGGTTATAAAAGAGTACAGAGAAGCACACTTAAAAGGTCAATACACTGCAGAAAGCTGTAGGGACTGAACCTGTCAAGGTCTGTGCTGACAGCCACAGTGCCTTTGGCTGTGAAACTATCATGAGAAAGGTCTTTCTAGCCCTTTGGGTGACCCTTCTGTTTTCTGTAGCTTTGCTTCTCAGTATTACTTGGAGGAAATATGTTTTAACAGCTTAAAAAACACTCTTCTGATGCTTCCTGGACATGGCATAGAAATGTGTTTTCTGCTACCATTAACTAGTATCAAATCCTTAATAATCCTCACAGAATTCATAAGGTGTAAGTTGTCTATAACTTAGAGCAGTTTCTGTGCATGTTGTCACCTTTGGCTAATTCCATGATTTACCACTCTGAGCATTTATTCAGATCTTCTGAATGCCTCCTGAAGTTACATATCTTTCAGTACTAAGTTGAAGAACTATAGCCATATTCATAGGTTATAAATTGTCCCTGAAGAGCCAAGGACACCTTGAAAATGGGATATAGACCTGTACTGATAGACATGTGTCTTGCAGTGCTAAGAACCACTAAAGCATTTTCTTTTAAGATGGACTTGCTGTTTGTTTCTAAGAATTTCATTAGGACATATAATTATGGATTAGGAGTAAATTAAACTGATTTTAAATATCTTTGAAATATTAGACAAGTCTGCAAATTAATGTCATATTTTAAAGTAGTTAGGAGACCCTACAAAGAAGTCCAGGGCCTCTGATCTCTACAAAACAAGCTGATAGGAGGTTGCTGGGGCAGGTAATCCTCTTAACACATTACAAAAATTATTTCAGGGATTGTTCCCTGGAAAACTTTGACCTGGATTTATCCATATGAAAAGTAGTCCACTGCTGTCCACTTCTACCTAGTTGTTGACAGGGAGATATCAAAGATGGAGAAAGTAACACAGTCTTGCATGCATTTGCTACCAAACTGCAATCCACCACTCATTTGGCAAGCTACTGATAACATAAATTGAATGCATAGTAACTTTTGTTGCTCCAGAAAGGTTAATGTGTAGCAAACTGAGTTAAAATGTGAAAAAAATAGTCAACCTGGACCAGATAACTTAGAAAGAACTTGCAGCACATACATTTTGCTTGCACAGAGACATCACTAAGACATCTGGGAAACATTTCGGTGTATAGCAATAGCAGCCATGAGATAAATACCAAATTATTTAAATAAAGTGTGTGGTCAGTTAAAATAAGGATGCAGTGAATAGGACATTAGAGACTACCCCTAACCTTTACCATACTATCTTTCAAGGGGACAGTACTGCTAACAAGAAGAATTTGGCCTCAAGAACTCTCCAAATAAAGACTAATTTAGAACTAGCGTGTAGCTTGCTGTCCACTCTATAAATATATGCTAGTTTCTCTAAAGAAAACCTCCCTCTTTTGCTACTGTTAATGGTTTTTCTTTTCAAATTAAGTTGATAGAACTTATTACCTGGTGTCCTAAGAGTCCTGATGTTACAATGTCTATGTCAAGGCACACAAATCTGACCTACTCTACATGATCTTTCTTTGATTTAGTACTGGCCTGAAAGGCATTCCCCTCCATGAGTAATGAGTACACAAACAACATCTTTTAATTTCAGCATTTGCCTCAAAGATATATTTGATAAAGTATAACTGCTCTATTACCTCTAATAGTTTAGTTACACCTAAAATAAACAGTATTTTTATCTTGAAGTACTTTTAGCTAAGTAGAAAATGTAGGAAAAGGTTAGCAAAGTCCACTTTGCTATGAACATCTAACCTGAAACATTAGAAGCACTGCTTTACCTGGACTATTTGGAACACAGCAAAAAGAAGACTAAATTGTACTTTAAAATACCGAAAGTTAGTTGGAGAAATAATGATTGACAAGACAAAGTCTGGATGTCCTTTGTTTAAAAGCTGGATAAGTTAAAAATTGGCTGGTCATGTAAAGCTGTACAGTATGTGCTTGTGATCAGAGAAGTAATATTACTGAAATAAACCTTAAGTCCTATGTTTTCTTTTAGTTTAAAAATACATTATCTACATTTTATTACAACATCTGAAAACACTATTACCAAAAGGAATAAAGGATCTCATGCTTCAATGGGAGAAAAAGGTGAATGTCCAGAAATGCAAGCAGGATTACTTGGATAAAAACCACCCTAGTACTAGGTCTAAATATACTATACCATATTTTTTGCTTTTTGTATTACCTGTTGATGAAACCTTTGATGGAAAAAGACCCAAGCATAACTTTGGGCTATCTCTGTCTCTTCTTAAAGGGAGATAACTGTACCTTTTTTCCCTGAAAGATTGATGTGTTGGAGGTTATAATTTAAGACTAACGAGCAGAAATGCTCCATCTAAGTTGACTTGCACGACCCATCCAGATGACCTTGCCAGAATGTGCAGAGAACATCTGCACACATGGAAGTTGTGCAATGGGGATGTGCAATGGGGATAGATTGGTAGGACAGAAATTTTTAACTGACAAAGTGCCTTCATATGACCATATTTCATACAAACATCAAAAGTTCTTTGGTCAAGACAGAAATGAGATCATCTGCTTGAGTTGATGTATCCTCAGGTGACAAGTTCTGGCTTTGTAAAAGCAAACTGAAGAGTTTCAAACATTCCACACATTATCTTCATGTAAAGTTCATCTGAGAGTTATAAAACTTCCATTCCTTTTCAGTTTTGTTATCCATTTTGAAAGGTATCTGGACAACACAAAGTCAAAATAGAAATTCTTATTGGCTGACTTTCAGCTCTGCTGCATTCCAAGAGGAAATTCCATGTTCTAAGGAAAATCTTTTCCAAAGGCTGGGATCAGGAGTCTTCAGAAACAAGGACAGAACTCTTTAAAGTATGAAACAAGGAAAACTGGTCTGCAAAATAATCTCTCTACTGTTTTTCATTTCCTGAATGCAGTTGCTCTACAATGACATTTTCTTCTCATAGTTTGATTTTAGAATCACAGAATCATAAAATACCTCCAGTTAAATGAGACCCATAACAATCATCAAGACAAACTTGAGTCCAACTTCACTTTCCATGTCCTAGTGCACCTGTCATCAAATGGACTTTAACTGCTAGGTCTCTATCAGTACTTTGGCAATTCTGCCTGTTGTTTAAATTGGATGCAGTGCAAATAAGCATTACAACTCCTGAAATATTTCCATTTAACTTTTACAGCGTAAAAGTCAATGCTTCTTCAGTATGCTTCTTCAGGTGCAAAACTTTGTACAAAAATTGTATTAGGACTCCTTGTTTTTAAAAACTTTTAGCTATTAATCTTCACTTCTCCATATAAATATCTTCCAGAAACTGACATGCTTGTCATTCACTGAACTAGTTCTGCATTCCTTGTGTACAGATTGCTTCAATTTCAATGCATTTTGTATCTCCATATGCACAGTATATAGGGAGAGATTGGACCCATTTAAGCCTGGTGGTAGCTGAATTATATTCTCATGAGATCTTACCAACATCTGAAGCATTTCCTGTAGCTGACAGCTTCAGCCTCAACACAGCAGATAGTTAACACAGACCAACAAGGCATTCCTTACTGCCCCAGGTTTATCCAGGAACAGTATAATTTTGGTTTATTTCCATATTAGCCTTCAATAGCAAAGACGGTGGAGGTCACCATCCAGCTGTTCATTTGTCACTGCCTTCCACTTACTTTCTTCTGCACGAAAATGCTGCAACATCTATTTAAATAAACAATATAACAATAAAACATACACATGTTTTTCTTTCTAGGTAAGACATTTAAAAATTACATTTCCAGTGGATTTAATTACAGTTAAAAGCTTTCACCATTTATTCCAAGTCACTATATTGCTTACAAGGTTCATGTTTAGAGCAGGCTATTAAAAGACATGGGCTTGAATTCAATACAGCTTGGGCCTGGTTCCCCCATTTTACCTTTGCTCAGGTCATTGTTCTTACTGGCACCAGGTAAAAGCAGGAGGCCATCAGGTAAGTAAGTAAGTAAGTAAAAGCAAATAGAGGAATCAGGTGGACATAAAATACAGTTCCATAACACATTTTTTTCCTGTCACTGTGACCTGTCTGTCCCGGGTATCACCAGTAACCACATCATGCAGTACTGTTTATAAAACGGACAGGCACTTCCCTGTGATGTTGTTACAGTATTAGCCAAAGCACACACAATCTCACTTGTCTGAAAGGACTAAACCTTTAATTTCTGGTTTGTTTCTGCAGGCACTGTCCATTTGTTCCCATGCCAACATTGGTTAATTGATTTCTTCTCTCTCTTTTTTTATTCAGATCTCCCTCCTTTCCTGTGTGTTTCTCTAGAGAAGTCCAAACAAAAAAAAACAAACCAACAACCTAAAACCACAACTCTAAGTTTAGCTACTAAGCAAGTCAAAGGTATTTACATCCCCTTCTTCTAATCATTTTGCCAATCCTGTCCTATGCCTTTTTCAATTTAGGTAGATGTCTCCTAAGCATGGGCAATAAGAAACTTGTGCACTATGCTGGGGAAATGTAGCCAATGCCTTGAGTAATGACATTAATACAATCTTATCTCTACTGAAATTGATTTGTGCAACAGAGTGTTTTTTATCTCCCCAGGAACAGAGAAGCTGCATCTCTGGCACTAAAGCACAGCATTTTCAGTTCTTACTTGCTGTGCTATACATGGAGTACATGTGAAACCCCTTTCAAAAGGATGCTAGTGTCACTGTCCTTATTTTACAAAGGCAATTTAGACAATAAAATAGCTTTCCCACAGCCACAGTTCAGGTTGAAAGCCAAATTAAGTGAAGATTCTGTGTGCCTTGACCAATAAATTTTGTCCTTTGTCTATTTTTTTTCCTGAGCAGATGGTCTCTGCAGCAGATACCCACTCATTGCTCACCACCAATATTGCTCACATTGGTCTGCCCTCAAATTCTTAAGTTCCCAGGTGTTCTTTTTGCATGTGCTTAGGTAGAGCTGCATACATACACAAAGCTTGTTCACAGAGAACGCCACACTGTGTAAGCTGAAAAATTCAGCTTGCTTTCAAACTTGTAGATGAGAACAATATAGGTGACAAAGTCTATGCAGTTTTTATTATGGTTCCTTTATATTTGTCAAGAGGGTATCTGTATTTTGATTTTTTGCAGGGCAAAATATTTCACCCTTCAGACATAAGTTATATTTATGATTCTATATGAAGAAAATGTGGGGTTAGCCTGGATTTCTTTTTTTACCACTGTTAGATAGCCCTAGGGGAAAAAAAAGCATAAAGAAAATAAAATTTTAAAATTTAAAAATAAACCAAAACAAAACAAAAAAAACCCAAAGCAATACTGACATTATCTGACTAGTTAGAATAGTTTAAAACTTTTTTATGTGATTAAGGCAGCCATGCAATGCTGGGAGTGGTCTTGCATTTTAATGCTTCTCAGAGGATATGTGATAAGATTTATCAAGATGTCAGTATAAGATTATTTTATGAACTACACAATGAGGGCCTTTGAGTGACTGAAACTAAACTGGCTATTAGACGTGCACCTGCACAGCACGAGGCACTAAATGAATGATTTCTGGCTGCAGCAGTCGGGCCCTTTGTTACTGCACCCTGCAGGCAAACGCAGCAAAGATCCAGTTCCTTCACAGCTGTGTCACCACACACCTTTGCAGCTGAGTAGATGAGATAGGAGATGTGTGGCTACAAAAAACTTAATAATGCCCCCACTACACTAATTTGTTTCTCTGTTAATTTGTGGTGTGTATTAACAGCCCCAGAAATCAAAACACTTTGGGAAAGGCTGTTCTACACCAGCACTTCTTCACTGTACTGTAGTTCTACAGCAGAAATAACCTGAAGACAGACCACATTTATTCTATCACTTATTTTTTAAAGATTAATCCTAAAATTCCTTTTTATGGAAGTCTCAAAGCCCCTGTAGATCTACTCAGAAACTAGTTTGTAAAATTCATAAAAACTCTTTTTTTCCCACAGATAGTTGGTACTACTGAGCTATTTTTAAATATCGCCACCTTTGTACTGACATGCAAGCAAGGCTACAGAGATAATCAATGTGGGAGGTATGGATTGCAAAGTCAGATGCTGCTGAAAAGAATCTTTTCCTAGTTAACAGTTGCTGCTCATTGCCACCAGGTGTTTTCATTTCAATAAATAAAGTATTTTAGCTTCAAAAAATTTAAAAGTCTCCCTTAGGCCTAATAATTACAGCAAAATGTTAGCATCTAAAAACATACTTTGTCAGCAGCTGACTAGCAGCATCTAGAAGACCAGGGTGTTTGAATTCTCTCTCTCTTGCAGTGTAGTGTGTTTCTGGTCACTCACAGGAATCAGTGGTGTTGATTTTCAGGCAGATCCAGAGGTAAGAAAGTGTTCTGCAACAGCCAGCGTGGGATCAGCACTGGACTGATGTCTCTTGGAGGGTCAGAGGCCTAGTGCAAGCCCCATCGCTGAATAGTGAAAGTTGTTCTAGTGAAAGCATCCAGAAACACTGGCCAGAGCCCTTTTTTTGAATTAAAGTATTTCTTGACCTGACGAAAATATTAATGCAAGAGACAGAGAGCCAGGACTCAAATTAATCCCAGATAAAGTTGATTTAACATGCCAGAGAAGTGACAGAAGCAAATTTTTCTCCCTCTCTAGCTACGATCCCACCAATCCCACCTGATGAGTCCAGCCCTCCTTGCTCAGAAAAAAAGGAGAGTGATGCCTGTGTTTGTATAATGGTAAAGCCCTGTGTGCATTATACTACTAAGCTGTCTCTGCTTCTGCCAGTCTAGGGGTGGGAGGACCTGTAGATGTGTTTAATTTCATCTGGTTATGCTCAGTGCTACTCACAGCACTCCAAGACAGGCTGGCTAAGCAAAGGAGTGTGAGAAGGCTTACTACTGCTCATCTCTTATTGGAGACAGCTTTTAATCAGATAATATTAACACAGCTACACACTTAAAGCCACATAGGGTAGATGTGTAAGGACAAAATTAAATACTGCTTCTCCTGAAAATTCAGAATAAATTTAATCTTCTTAATGAAATAATATATTTTAAAAGTATTTCTGCCATACATGAACTGTCTGCTTCCCACAAGTTTATGACCCATATACTTTGATTCATGTAAGATTTATATCCTCTCCCAGGTTTATGAAAGATGGATGCTAGGCACTTTGAACTTGCTTTGCTCCCAAATCTTCCTTTACAGCAAATCTATCCTTGCAGGTACTTAAGTTGTGATCATTTTTGCTGCTGGCTTTGCCAGAAGCAGAGCTAAGCTCTGTGTCCTGGTAAACCTTTCATAGAGCCACTGGGCCACCTGAGCAGGGAAGTTATGTGGGGTTGTAACCAAGAACAGAAGGACTCACAAAGTCTTCTGAAAAGCAGGGGTGGTTCCGTGCTGGTGTGATTCCACCAGTGCTACCACTATAGAGGTAGTGTGGGGCTGACAGAACTTTTCCAGATGCAGGTAACATCCAGGGGAAACTGGGTGGGACATGGCACTGCAGCCATTGGTGGAAAGCTGAGCACAAAAAAACCCCGAAGCTGCAGGAAGCAGTACATCAGTGGTAAATCTAAAGCAACTAAGGATGTACAGCAAAAGCCGAGCTGAAGCAAGTAGCAGAATTGCCCCATATTTCTGCAGAATGGAGCTGCAGCAGAAAGGATGCTCTTCACCAATTACCTTTTACAGCTGGGGCTGTGGGAAGATGCTGAGCAAAGGAGGGGTGTCCAGCTGCATTGGCAATCTGGCTGTCAGCCTGTCACACAGGGTAAGGGTGTGGACACTGGGGCTTGATGTCAGTGAGACCTGCCATAAATGATTAGAAAAAAAAATTTTGCAGAGCTCACAGGAATGGTATTTCCCTACCTTATCCCCTGCCCTATTTATGAAACACTAACTCCAGCATTCAGACATCAGCCTTATTGCAAGAGACATGTCTTATGTAAATCATAAGCAGCTCTCAGGAGCACGCTAATCTCCTCTGGCAGGGGTGTGCTTTCTAGGAGTGCACAGTTTCAGAGAAAGATTTGACTGTCCTTTTGCTGAACTATCAGGCTGTCCCATCCTGAACAAAATTTTGTTCAGGGCAGAATAAATTCATCATCATATACTGTGTTTGTATTAATTGTAAATACTTCATAGAACAGAAAGCAGTATCAGACAACAGATTATTTTTTAAATTATTATTCAAAGCAGAAAGATTAGAACATTTCTCTCTAGCCTTTCATATTATCTTTTTAATAATTTTACAACAAGAAGCAAAGCAGACAGAAAGTCCTGAAGATGCAAGTCAGAATGTGTCTTTTAAGTATTTCATCTGGACAACCAAAGGTATTCTGTCACCTCTGCTGTTAGCAGTGTGGTTGGGGAGTTTATTTAACAGGGCTGAAAAGGTTTATAGGGACATATAATGTATAATGCATTATTATATGAAGATATAATTCAAAATGCAGATATAATGTATCAGCAGAACATAAATGTATTCAGCTATGCCAGATAGTTTAAAATGGGGGAAGTATTTTAGTGTTGTCTTTCTAAGAACAGAAATGGTATACTGCCTATGGTTAAAGTAAAATTTCCCCCTCTGTTCTTCAGTGGTATGTTCAGAAGAACCTGCAACAGCTAACAGGAAACTGTAAAACAGAAAAAAACTTCCCAGGACTCTGATGACGTTTGTATGATTTTTGGTATCTTCTCTGACCACATTGGATAATACAAATGGCTAAATATCTAATAATAAATACCTGACTTCAGNACTCCCAGTAGAAGAATGGTAAACATTCACACACAAAAAAAAAAAAAAATGGAAGTTGCTGTCTGCAGTTTCAGTCACAGTATCGTACTTCCCCTATGAAGGAGGAACCAGGTCAGTGTGTTTGCCAGGAGCAATATCCTACTGGGGGCAAGCAGTGACTGCTTTGAGAGGCAGTAGCTCTAACTACACATTTTATCAAGCTTGTCTGGTTTACAGTTTTTGCAAGAATAGTGCCTTGTCTTCAAGACTACTGAAAAGTTTACAAACTTCTATGTATTAAATATCTATGTATGCCTAACACTTCTGCACATTTTGCAGATGCGTAGATGATCCAACTGGGCACATAACTTGAGGACAGAGTATCTTCAGCTTTAGCCTGATTGCCATCTTGCCATGCTATCCATGGGGATCATGCAGAATCACATCCTTCATAGTGAATGATGCTTTAAAGCTGAAATTATGTGTGTGGTGCAATAGATCCACTTTATTTTCCTATTTCTCTGGATGGTGTGGTGGGTGTACTGACCTTCCAGAACCGCTTCTTTCTTGCCATGAATTAGTGCAGGCTAAATGTATCAACAATCAGCAATTCCCACAGAGGCTATGGCCACCTGTTAACTATCTGGTGGGAAAGATACCTCTTTCCCATGACTTCCAGAAGTCCATAAACCTGGGTACAAGAAGTGTCTCATGTCTTGTTGTAACAATTTAAAAATGAACAATGGCACTACAGTATAAGTAGAACCCATTCTAGCACCATTTGAAATGTCTTGATTTCAATCTGCTGGTTTCTAATGCAAGCGATTTCATGGCAGGTACTAGCAACTTGTAACAATTTCTCCCTGAAATCAGGAGATTCTTCCTGTTTCACAGTAGACAACTGTGACAGGAGATTGAACAATTTCTTAGAAACCAGTCAGAAAATCAATGAAAAAGAAAGAGCTTTTTAGAGACTTCTAAAATCTTAATCCAGATTAGGGATTATTAGACTAATCCTTTATTTTCTCTCATAGTATACAATTATCCTCTTAATTAGCACTGCTTGGTTTTATTGTTTAGAGAAAGTATCTTAAGAGAGAGACAGATGTAGCAAGGTGTTCACTTTTAAAGAAACCTGGATAGTAAGTATTGTTTTATCTGAAATTATTTTAAGGACTCTGTAAAGTGAGCATTAAGAAATTAGGCACCTAGTCTACCTTCATATTTTCCCCTACTGCCTCTAGGCATGGCACTTTAAACTTCCTGATGTGCATTTTCTCTATCAGACATAAATTCATCACAACTTGTATATGTTAAAAGTGATGTGTTTTCTCATACACTGCCAACAGTAGGAGATGTACCAGGCAGTCACTCCACTAAAAAAAAGCTATGCCAGTCCTGTGTTTAGCAGTATCCAGAGACGTCTCAATCTGCAATGACTACACTGCATGTTGTGATCTGTTGGATAAACAGGCTACTCAGCTGTAGCTGACAGTACAGAACTTGCCTGTGCACAACCACGCAAACTGCAGCTGCACCTTTAACTACAGCACGCGTGGACTTCAACACTAATAGGCTGAGCAGTGCAACCAATTTAAGGTTTGCTGTATCAGCAATCCCTTCCAGCTAGCAACGTACTCACCGGAACGATTTATCAAAAAGGTAAACAAAGAGAAATAAAATACTGTTGACAACCATTCATTTAAAAATGTGGATAAATATTGCAGAATATTTTGCTGCTGTGTTAGCTTGTGCTGAGCATGACCATCAAATTAATTTGAAGAATAAATGTTCTGGAAAGCTTTGCCAATTGGTCCTCAATATAGCTGCAGGGAATAGACCAGTTTTGGTGTTCTCCAGCTCCTCTGAGAAATGCCTACTTCTGTTTCATGGTCTGCCTAAGAAAATTCTGACAGCAAAACACCAGCTTTAGATCTCTGATTCAAAAGCTATTGAAAATGAGTGGAAATGTCTCCATTGACCTCAGTGGGTTTTGGATTGCAGCCTGAACTGTTTCAGTGCTTTTCCATACGTTTCATGGAATCATAGAACGATAAGGACTGGAAAGGATCTTAGAGATCATCAAGTTCCAGCTCTGTGCTCCCCCCACCCTCCACTATTGGCAGGGACAGCTCTCACTAGACCAGGCTGCAACCTAGACCCATCCAACCCAGCCTTGAACTCCTCCAGGGTGGGGGCAGCCACCACTTCTCTGGGCAACCTGTGCCAGTGCCTCACCACTCTCATAGTGAATAATTTCTTCCTAATATCCAATCTAAGTCTACCTACCTGCTTCCAATTTAAAACCATTCTCCCTCGTACTATCACTACATGCTCTTCTAAAAAATCCCTCACCAGCTTTCTTGTAGGCCCCTTCGCGTACTGGAAGGCCACTGTAAGGTCTACCCAGAGCCTTCCCTTATCCAGGCTGAAAAACCCCCACTCTCTCAGCCTGTCTTCATAGAATAGATGCTCCAGCCCTCTAATAATCTTTGTGGCCCTCCTCTGGACCTGCTTCAACATTTCCATGACCTTCCTATGTTAGAGATTCCAGAACTGGACACAGCGCTCCAGGTGGATCTCACAAGAGCAGAGTAGAGGGGGAGAATCACCTCCCTTGACCTGCTGGCCACACTCCTTTTGATGCAGCCCAGGATATGGTTGGCCCTCTGGGCTGCAAGTACACATTGTAGGCTCATGTCATGCATCTCATCCACCAGCAGCCCCAAGTCCTTCTCTGCTGGTCTTCTCTCTATGATTTAATCTTCCAGCCTGTATTTGGTGACAAGGATTGCCCCAACCAAGGTGCAGGACCTTGCACTTAACCTTTCTGAACTTCATGAGGTTCATATGGGCCCATTTCTCTAGCTTTTCCAGATCCCTTTGGATGACATCCCATCCTTCCTGCATGTCAACTGCACCACTCAGCTTGGTGTCATCTGCAAGCTTGCTGAGGTTGCATTCAACCTCACTGTCAGTGTCATTGATGAAGATATTAAATAATACCAGTTCCAGTATGGACCCCTGAGTGACACTGGAAGAAGCCTCCATCTAGACATCAAGTCATTGATGACTACTGTCTGGATGCAACCATTCAACCAATTCCTTGTCCACCAAACAGTTAACTCACCAAATCTGTATCTCCCTAGCTTAGAGAGAAGGATGTTGAGGGGGACTGTGCCAAAGGCTTTACAGAAGTCTAGATAGATAACATCCATTGGTTTTCCTGTGTCCACTGATGCCATCACCCTATCACAAAAAGCCACTAGGTTTGTCAGGCAGGATTTGCCTTTGGTGAAGCAGTGCTGACTGTCTCAAATCACCTTCCTGTCTTCCATATGCCTTGACATAGTTTCCAGGAGGATCTGTTCCACAATCTTCCCAGGCACAGAGGTGAGGTAACAGGTCAGTAGTTCCTCTTTTTAAAAATGGGCACAATGTTGCCCTTCTCACAGTCAGCAGGGACTTCCCCTGACTGCCATGACTTTTTCATATGATGGAGGGTGGTCTGGCAACCACATCAGCCAATTCCCTCAGGATTCTGGGATGCATCCCATCAGGTACCATAGACTTTAATATGTTCAGGTTCCTCAGGTGGTCATGAATCTCATCTTCCCCTGCAGTGAGAAGGGCTTTACCCCCTTGTGCCTCATCATGTTGTCCACTGACCCAGGAAGGGCAAGGAGAGCTGTTGCTATTGAGAACTAGAGATTTGTGTTATTTTAGGAGGATAAAGTATGACAGTGAAGATCCTGAGACACTTCTTGCTCTAGAAAGGTCATGTTCTCCCTGAAATGCTACTGTAGAAAACCTTCCAATCACCAACCAGGTCAAGTACCTCTCAAAACTAGATCACTAGCATATATTTCTTAAAGATGCTGGTAAACCTTGCTGGTAATGCAAGGATTTTTTTTTTTCCTGAACAGATCTAAATGGGAAATATATGATTATTGCCTGATGTTAAGGATTTGCTGCCTTGCAAATATAGAGAATATAGAGAATCACAATGGCAAACTCATCTATAAACCTAACCTAAGAACTTGTATAGGCCACTTTCCAAAGATTTCCAGGGAATTTAAAATTACAATTTTCTCCTCTATAGTCATAGAATCATAGCATATCCTGAGTTGGAAGGGAACCATAAGGATCATCAAGTCCAACTCCTGGCTCCACACAGGGACAGACAAATCAGAACACGGGACTGAGTGCATCATCCAGATGCTTCTTGAACTCAGTCAAGCTCATTGCTCTGACCACTTCCCAGGTGAGCCTGTTCCAGTGTCCAACCACCCTCTTGGTAAAGAATCTTTTCCCAATATCCAACCTAAACCTCCCCTGCCTCAGATACATGCTGTTCCCTTGGGTTCTGTCACTGGTCACCAAAGAGAGGAAATCGACACCTGCCCCTTCACTCCCCCTCATAGAAAAGCCATAGACCATAATGAAGCCTCCCCTCAGCCTTTTCTTCAGCATCTCCTCATAAGCATTTCCCTCCAGACCCTTCATCATCCTCTTTGCCCTCCTCCAGACACTCTCCAATATTTCCATGTCCCTCTTGTACTGTGTCACCCAAAACTGCACACAGTGCTCAAGGTGAGGCTGCACCATGGCAGTGTAGAGCAGGACAATC
>VXBZ01012542.1:109394-133460 GCA_013399135.1 Heliornis fulica | reverse complement strand
AGTTCCACGTGAACATAAGGAAAGGCTATTTCACTATGTTGGTGACAGAGCACTGGGACAGGCTGCCCAGATGGGTTGTGGAGTCTCTTTCTCTTTAGACATTCAAAACCTGCCTGGACACGTTCCTGTGTGATTTCATTTAGGTGACCCTGTCCAGGAAGGGGGGTTAAACTAGATGATCTTTTGAGGTCCCTTCCAACTCCTAACACCCTGCGATTCTGTGATTCTGTGAAGATGCTACTGCAGAAGCTAGCAAAAAAAAACCTATACAGAAATGCAAGAAGAAAAAATAAACCTCAAAACCTACACAAAAATAGTAGAAATATTATTCAATTTTTGCTACAAGACCTTTAGACAAACCTATGCAAAGCTAAGAAACTCCATTGCTCTAAGATGCTATTGTTTCCAATTGTCTGAACTTCTCCTCTGTCCATTTATACATTTCTATAAAATCATTTGGTTTCACGGAAAAGTTACTATAAATAAACTGCAACAACTGCAAACTCAAATATTTGTCAACAGTGCTTCCATTCCTAACTCACAAAGCCACACAGAGAGGCACAGAATAAAATGAAAACCCTAATTGTGATTCAGGCTTCCTGTAATACCTTAATTGGTGGTCCATTAGACTTCTGCTTACACCCTCTAACAGCAGCTACCTAACTCATGTGCTCGCTACAACTGGAGTACAAGATGGAAAAAGAAGGAGTTCATGAGGAAAGAAGAGCCTATCAATTTACAGGATCTATAGACAAACTCCCAAATAAATTATTTGCTACATACATAGCCAATCTTGTGCCTCTACAATGGCACCATATTCACCTGCTAAATCCTTTTTATGAAAATCAGAAATGTGTATTTTTTTAGGATGCAGACACATGTAGATCTTTTCCCAGAAGTTTAAGTAATTACCATGTAGTAATAAGACATAATATCATGCTGTCTCTTCTTTAAACAGAACTTTTCTTTCAAAAGTATCCAAAACTACTTGTTCTATATTCATACAGTCCCCTCCCCCCGTTCTGTTTTTGGTTCTTTCCTTCATAAGTCTGTTACAGTAATTGGTAACTATTATGCAAAAATGAATCACTTTGAACTAAACCAAACTGGTTCAATTACACTAAGAAAATGTGCCCCTTAAAAATACCCCAAACAACAAAAATCCTCAAACCAATAAATAGAAAAAAAAACCAAAACAGATAAAAACCAATCAAAAAAAAAAAAAAAACCAAAGCCCCAAAACCTCAAACAAACAAATAAAAAAAAACACCAAAGAAACCCCACACCCAAAACCCCCCACCAACCCATGAAAAAGAACTCCTATTCTCATTATTTCTGTTCAGAATATCCCAAGCTGAACATTTTCCATTAGATTATATTTGGACTCTGATGTATAACAAGCTCTGGGGAAGCTAATCCCTTAGTGAAATTACCTGATATGGTTTTTTTTTTTAGTTTCATTTATACTCTGGCCTCCACAGGGGTTTGAAACAGTAAATTTCCTAAGAGAGCTTTAGTCTGAGTGAAAAGCACTCTTCCTTTATTGGTATCTTTTGTTCCCATGTTGGGAAAAAACACTTCTTCCTTTCCATCCTTCCGTCACACTCCTCTTTGGTCTTCTCTATTACAGAATGAAAATTCCCAGACCAATGAGCCTCCCCTCATAAAGAAGCCAAAAATTTGTCTCCCTTCCTTCTGTTTAGGTTTTGGTTTGGCTGTGTTGTTTTTCTATAGCACAATGGTTCTGGATGTTTAAATAAATTAACATCCTTCAACTAAGGATCATCAATATCCTTCAGTCAATACCATCAATCAATATCCATCTATCAACAGTATCCTTCAACTAAGAAAAAGCTACACTTTATCCAAAACCTGAAAGCCAGAGAAAGGAAATAGAAGAGGAGAAAAATTATACTTACCATGATTGTGAATATGAAGCCAGCGGAGACTAAACATATCGGTAAGGCAATTGCTATCCTAGCTTCAGTAGAGAGTGGGCATTCCCCACAATCTGCTGGACAGATAGAGCATCCTTCTTCTTCCTCACAAAAGCCATCTCCACAGACTGATTAAAAAAGGAAACACATATGAGAATATTTTAGGGCAATTTCATCCATCCATGAGATGGTATTCAGATTCCTCTCCAACAGAGGGTTTTTTAGCTGGAAAGTGTCAGAGTACTAGAAAGAATAGATTTTGAAAAATCCAGAGATAGCATCCCAGCAGGTGAAAGAAAAATCTGAATTTTCAAAGTAATATAGGTTCTCCTGCATCTGATTAAATTGTTAATGACATCAGAATCTTTGACATGTTTTGTGTATAAATCACTTTATCACTCCTCTGTTTGTCATTGTCCATCAGATTCTCCTGAGACTTCAAGTTCCTCAAGGATTTCTGTTTCCCCAAGGTCTTATGAAAATTATCAGCAGTATCAGGTGTAATTTAAAAAACAAACAAACAACAAAACAAAAGTCCTGAAGGACAAAACTTCTTCTCCCATGTCCTGGATGGGTTTTTCAATTTAACCTCTAAGACTAAACTAATATTATACTGCACTTCAGCTTTCTGAGACAAGCTGAAGGTATTATTCTGTCACTATGCAATTTTTTTTTTGTTTGTTTCTTTGGTTTTAAAAAAAGCCTCAACAAAACAAAATCCACTGATCAGTAATAATTCTGCCTCAGTTCATTTGATTCCAATATAATACAAGGATAATCACAGAAGTCACTTTCTGCCTCAGGGCTACAGCTACATTTTAAACATTTTCTTTTCTGATAAACTGTAAGCTTCCTAGAAAATACAATTTCACCTGTCTTGAAATGAATAGCAAAATCTAAAATCTATAGTTAAGTATTTCCACGAACATTGCAGTTATTTTGTTTCTTTTTTTTTTTTTTCCCTCCTAGAACATTGGGAAATATATTCTCAAATTTTCAGAGGAGTAGCTAACAAGGGTACTGTAATAACATCTGTATTTTACTCAATATTTTCCTTCAAGGTATGTGCATAATTTACTAAATAAATTCCACCTTAAAATTTTACCTTGCCAAGAGAATTGCTATGGTTATGCTTTTCTGCCCGCAGCTACACAAAAGCAAATGAAAGACTGATGTTCTTGGAAGCATATTTTCTCAACATACTAGTTGGGGAGTATTTTTGCATCCCCATCAACTGCAGGCAAGCCTTGTAGAACCTGAAAATATTGTTCAAAGTATTTGATTTTACCTACTTGACAAGAGTGGCTTCCTACCATTCTAGGTTCAGACACAGGTTTGAAGCTCAAACATTTTTTCAGCTGTCCAGTGTTATATGAAGAATTTTAGGAAGACTTTTCTGTATTTTCAATGATAAGGGGATAAGAGTCCCTCTTGCTCTTAGTAACTATGCATAAATGATAAAAGCATCAAGATTTCTAGTCTATAAGCAGTTCTTTTGCATCTTTATTCTATACCATACCTACTGCAGGAAGGACCGTAGTTTTTGCTTCCAAAGCAACTTGCATTCTTCCAACTCTGATGTGTGCAATGAGAGAAGTCATACCTACATGAACTAAAACAACCTGCCAAAAAAGCAAACAAAGCAGGAAGCTTCACAACTTCACATGTATAATATTGTGATAACAGTAGATGGTTATATACAGTTATACACCTGTGTATTTTGTGAAAGAATGCATGTGTTCCTTCAGCATCAGAAAGGACAGGTGTCACTGACTGGGGAGACAAACAGAAGCAGAAGAGACAAGTCATGTGGGAGAGGCAGATCAGCCTATGCTTTCTCTCACATTTACTCTCATTATTTCTGCTGGGTGGAAGACCGCTAATGAACATATTAATCTGCAACACAGTCCAGTCAGCAGTGCAATACATTGTTATTGTAGGCCTTAAATATAAAAATTAGGCTTTTCTCTCATTCTGATTGCTTCTATTAATTACCAAAGGAGAAGCAGTGTGAGAAGCTGTTACTTACAAATGAAGTCAGTTGGGAATTCTTATTACTGGGTCATATGCTTCACTTACACACATAACTGACAAATAGATGAAGAACAGGTACATGAACTACACTAAACTACTTTCATTTAATATGTGAAAAAAAGTAAACAAATAAAAACCTGTATGCAATAAATGCATCTCACCTTGGCAGTCCAGTTTCTTTGGGTCATTTTCCCAGCTGTAGACAAAGTGTGAGTAAATATCTGGCCATCATCTGGGATCCATGGTCCACATATTCCTCCTCTACCCTTCATCAGACACATTAGTTATATCAGAAAAATGAAATGAAAGGAATATCCTAGCTCTTCTCCTTTTACTTTCTTAAAATGACCTGTGGTATCTAACTACAAATAAAGTGTTATTTTATGGCCAAATTATTAAAATGCCAAAGTAAATAAATTCTGTGATAAAGAATTCTGAGTCAAAGTTTTGTGATAAAAGAGAGAAGCAATTGTGCCTATACTGAGTTAAAATATCATAAATATTATTTTTTAAAATACATGAACCAAAACGTGATCCCTAATTTCAACTACAGTAATTCTATGTTGCTTATGCACTTTTTCAGGACTTGCTGTATTAGAACCAGAAACAGAATCAATTCCCACTTTTTATATTTGTCTTAAAGGGGGTTTACTGTAGATTCTTTTGGAATGGCAGGTGGTGGTTTTTTTCTTCAATGAGGAAAGAAAGAAGCTCTTCTGAGCCTGTTTGCAAAGCATTTATCTGAAATGTCGTTAAGATGTAAACCTCCCAGCAATTGCAAACATACAGGATTATTTTGTCTGTCATGATTTTTTTTTTCTTTCTTTGAAAGGATTAAGCCTGTCTCCTAACTCCAGATATTTCTCAGGCACTGATTTCAATGCATTGTATGACACAGGCCAAATCAAAAGAAATTTGAGTTCTTCTTGTTGACCAAGATAAAATATTTTAAGTCATGACTTTGCAAAAAAGATCCCAACAAAACTCTGATTAATGGAAAACGATTGCTTTGAATTTTATGTTCAATCTTATGCAATGATACTCATGGCCTTCTTGCTGTATGACGGAGAACATGCTCAGACTTTTTCTATGCAGTAACTTAAATATTTACAGTATTACAAGGAAATGAGGTGATGCATACTGGCTACAAGCTTTCACCTTTTCTAAACTTTCATTCCAAGCAGAACTAATTTGAATGTAAGAAATAATGGAAAGGTCACCACAGTAGTGGGATGTTGAATTTCTTCATTATGGCTCTAGACCAAAGTTTTTATGTGTTGATTCCAGCAGGGTTTCCTCTTTTAAAGTCAATTCCTGGTATCAGGTAAGGCCCCCAGGGAGCCATTAGTACAACAGCTCCTTAAGAAGGGACTGCCAAGAAGTAAGCTAAAGCTCTTGTAGAGACATTAAGCCTTCACACAAAAGCCTCTGTGAAATAGCTGCAGGACACATAGACTAGTTTTTTTTATTTCAGCATCTTTTATCATGAAGAATGTGTCAGATTGCCAGAAAGTAGATCAGCTAGAAAGACTGAGCAACTGCATGAAGGCTCTTATGGAGGGCAAGGCTTACCTCACAGATAAAGAAAAAAAGAGGTGTCCCAAACTGTACTGTTGCAGTTAGAATTTCAAATATTCATTTAAAGAGGGACAGGCTTTTATAATGAAACAAGCAGACAAGTTAAGAATAGGTCCTGCTTATACTTCATGAATAAATTTTGTTATCCAGTATGTATTCCTTTGTTTAATATAATACAGAGAAGTCTTTCCATCTCAGAACATGGGTATACAGGCTTCAGTTCTACAAGTCACAGTCAGTGATACTAACCCCAATAAACTTCAAGAAAATCATTAAGTGTCCCTCTATAAGCTGCAGAGATATTAACACCTCCAACTGAAAATTCACTCTTTTTGCTTTGTAATGAAATGATCTTTCTTTCCCTGTTGGCTGTGTAGAGATCTGAGTGAAGTAACCTCAGAGATGAAACTGGCCTCACTAAACATAATGAGAGATTCTGACTACTACTTTGTCAAAAAATCAAACCATTTACTTCATGGCCTCAGCAACGTACAAAACATTTCTAAAACTGATAGATATTCCCACGGTGCTTTCAGTGAACTATAGATTTAGTCCAACTGTAATCACTGAAAGAGATTGCTTATTACAATGATGTCTCACCTGGTAGAAAGAACAGAGTACATGATGGTGCACCATTATACTAACCATGAAGGCCAAAGGACAGGAGTGAATATTGGCGTGGTAGACACAGCAGTTCTCCACATTTGCATCTTTCCAGCTGGTAGGGCATTCATGGTCCTCACAAAATGTCTTTGCAGCTGTAGCATTGCTGGCCAACAGCACAGAGAATGAGAGAATTTGTTATTCCTCAAACTTCCAAAAAGCACATGACAGCTTGTGGTTTTATCCTACACAGAGAAATTAGCAGCTAAACCACATGCAGTGAAATAGATACCATTTCTAGCTCCTTTGTCTTGCTTCTGGATGAAGTGCTCCTAGAACAGCAAGATTGCTGTCAACTGGCCTAATGTCTAATGCCATGTGATAGAGACTTTTAGCAGATACCATGACACAAGTACCAACTTTCACTTCTCTTGGCTTTCACTTCATGGCTGCTTTTAAAAAAATCTATGCCATATTCTTGATATCCTATTCAGTATCTTCATCATAGCACCCACATGTGCAGTTGACCATGCATTGACTTGCCAGTCTCAGCTATATATTGGACAGGCACTGTAAACTTACAAGTCAACCACGTAATTCAAGCTAGAATGTGATGCAAATTTGATCCCTTTCAAAAACGGCATCATTATTAAATATTATATTAAACCCAACTTATTAAATATTTGTCATCTCTATGTGCAAAATATGTGTAAGTACACAAAAGCAGAATTTTCTAAATCCCTTACTGATTTAAGGGAGTGGGGCTTCTTGGGAAGACTAGAAAAACAGATTAATTTCCAAGCAGTGAAAAAACCTGCTAGATGGTTAATTTTTTTGAACTATCACTAGCTACAAAATTTCAGAAAAAAAAAAAAAAGCAAATATTGCAGAACTGTGTAACTAAAATACACAGATAATCAAAATACAATATCAACTTTTTGCCATTGTAAATGGATTATAGGCCATCTTTCATCTTTCTGTGGATAACAGTTCCTACAGTCTGAACTTCACAATCTGAACTCAGGCTAGCAGAGAAAAATAAAGGTTTTTCATAAATATCTCTTACACTAATCAAGTACAACACAGAAATTAAGGAAATACAGCTGCAGCCTCTGTCCCATTCATTGCTGTATATTGATGGAGACTGTGATGTATAGACATCCAGTGTAAAATCAGGCTGCAGTAGCCTTTTAGTGATCTACAGTTACACATGACACTCTGTATTTAACCTCTGTTGTCTATAGTTACCAACACAGTCTCTAAGTTGATACAGAAGGTTCTGGACTGATTTCAATCCCACAGAATTTAAAAGATGTTCAGTGGATTCAGGGTTGGGCCAGCCTCTTTCTCATATCTATGCTATGAACTGCAAGTACATGATTAATTAACACACAGTTAGTTTAGGACTTAGATTAAACTTGTTGTTAATTTCTTGAGTAGAGAAGGCAATGCTCAGAGTTACACTGAGACAGTAATGCAGATACAGGATGACATGTCCTACTCTTGACCATGTTGACAAGCATGCCATGATGGATGCCGGGAGAGCAAAGCTATTGCAGAGAGGGAAATGTCAGCACAAACAGAGATATGAGGCCTCAACAGATGCAAGGAAGTAACAAGGAGCCCCACACTATGTGTTTCAATAATGTTATTGAAAATACACACAGAACACCCATACACTCATGAGCAGGAATGCATTTTTACAGGAAGCGATACCTGTGAGGAAGGATTCCATTTTGCACTGCATATTGATAAAAGCTGTCTGAAGCAATGACTGCATAGGTTACATTGAAGAATTCTCCACTCACAGCTTTTTCTGGAGGCCTTTGCACCCAGGCCATCTCCAGGCCTAGAAAATACACAGTCATGGGTCAACAATTCTGCTACACTTTACTACTTTAGAGATATGTACAAATGTAAAACCTTCTCTGTAATAATCTTCATTTATTGTTCCTATTGCTTTTTAGAACTCCAAAAACAGTCATCCATTTTAGATGCAGTATAGGTAAACACAAATATACATTAATTAAACACTTCTGACATTCACTTGGAAAAGGTAATGCAATTAGAGAAATATGACAAAACATCTGGTCATCTTATCTAATGTAACATTGTTCCCAGTATAATGCAGTGCTGCTTGCACTGATACATTTGTTTTCCTCTCTGATCAAGCAATAAACATCACCCTTTATTCTTGTCTGCTTTCACTGAGACACACCTCATTATGGAAGCAGAACTCTAGCACACATGAAATTCAGTCAAAACCCTTAACCTCATGAGACATAAATTATATATACTAATATGTATTTAAAAAGCGTTCTCATTTTATAAAACCTTATCATAACTACAACAGAGGACAGTGGAAGGAGTGCGGTTCAGACATCTGCCATTTTCCATTTACACACTCTTACTGGGAAATTTTGTTCAATTATAAACTATTACTCTGAACTTGTTTTTACAAGCATATTCTTTACTTGCCCTGTTAATAAAGCTGCTATTTTTTACCCTAAACATAATTACTTTTCAGATATAAAGAAGCAAACTGTAAAACAGCTTCTTGATTTCACATTTCTTTGAAAAGTAAACTTCATTACAAATGCTGATGCTATGAGAGAAACAACACAAAGATTTAAAAAACCCCACTGGTGTGATTCACACTAAAAGGTAAGAGAGAGCTGAGCTTCAGAGTATGTGTTATAATGAAGGCAAAAGGTCAGCATAAATTTCAGTGAAATTACTTTGTTTCCCTTAAAACATCTCACAAAGATAAACAAAATTCTTTTTTCAATGACAGACACTATCACATTTAAATGCTTTGAAGATCGATGACAGTGAGGCTACAGTATATGGTTTTTGCTTTGCTCTCAGCGATGCCCGTAAAACAGCAAGGAAGGACAACAGGGAAAGGCAGGATAGAGCTTGGAGTTCATTCTAAATCTGGTTGTAAAAGGTATACGTTAACTAAGCAACCTACTCATACTAGTTTCCCTCATACTCTGCTGACACTTTGATTATTAGTAAGAAAACCTTTAAACAAACCACCTGTTCTGTTCAATAGTCGTTTCCACGTTAAAGCAACGGTAAATTCATACAGGGATAAAAGTCTTGTTGACAATCATCTACATAATCTTTGAATTACACTGTTTCAACAGAATTCTCTGGAAAATATTTAGCCCTAATAACTAGCTCAGAACCTGATCTAGCATCTATATTTCCTGGAACGTTTTATCAGTATCAGTTTCCCAGGTGTTATTTTTTCTAAAAATCCTATTGAAAATCTATCTCTGGTCTTATCTTTTACAACATAAAACAAAAGTGTTCCTTTACATCAGCTATTTACCAGTTACAGAGTCTCAAAATCAGGGGACAGTTGAAATTGGAAGACACCTCTGGACTGACTTGGTACCACTGTGTATTGCTCAAAGCAAGGTCACCTAGAAGCAGGTTACTCTTGATTTTGCCTAGTAGGGTTGCAAAAATCTCCAAGGATGGATGAACTACCACTTTCTGAGCAACCTGTTCTACCTTTTGATCACACTTACAATATAGAAGATAGATATTTAAATTTAATTTCTCATATTTCATTTGAGCTTTAATTATTTTTCAATTGATAAATAACATAAAGTATTATATTTTTATTAAATAGTATTTTAATTTAATTTTTTTGGTCAGACTGGAATCAGTGGTTAAAGATCTCAAGGCTTTTTTTAAGTATGCATGGAGTTTTGAGCAGTTGGAAAAGCATGACATGAAGTATCAGTGATTTTGTGTACTGCCTGGAGGGTTTAAACACAGTCCACTTTTGAACTGACACTACAAAATTACAGCAATGACTCAACAGAATTCGCTGCAATGCAGAGCTGCCTGCCTACTTTGTTTAGATTAAGTTGCATTTGGTTTTCTAATGAGAAAAAAATGTTTTCAGTTTATTTCTGGGGGAAGAGGTTCAGCTGTTGCTATTATATTTTCATTTGGAAAAAATGAAAATTGGGCAAATAATTGCTTTGAGGTATTGTATCTTTTAGTTGATTTTTTTCACTTATTTCTCTGTACAGAGAGGTTGTCATTGATAGAGGTGCTTTCCATCATGCATAACATTCATCATGAGTTAGGTATTATTATAAGTACTTCCACTTTGGATTTTCTACCATTCCCCAAGCAAGAGATCTTTCTTGAGTAACTTTAGGACTCACTCACCTCCACAGTCCAGCATGTTATATTCATCTGGTTTTTCCAGGGGCCAACAGTCATAGTCTTTGTTATCTAAATCATGCCATCCTTCCACAAATATCACCTACCAGAAAAAAAAAAAAGCACATGATGGCTCCAAAAAAAAGATAGGATGGTAACAGGGGAAGGATGAGTTCCACCTCAAAAATTTATACTTCTTCTGAAGAAATCAAACCAAATGTAGAAACATAGCCTGGTCCATTTTTCTCTCTTAAATTCTGGAGCACAAAATGACAGCTTCCATGGGGTATACAAACTCAATCAGTATATTATTTTGATCCATTGAGAAATTGTAGGACCATATACAGAGAGGTATTTGATTTGAATTTTTTTCATTTTCTTTTAAAACGTAACCCCCTCTGCACCAAACTCTTCTGGTGTTTGGGGTTTTTTTAAATCTTTTACAGCTAAACTCTTTGAATGAATAATTTTAAAATAACTTAATAACACAATACATGTTAATTATATAAATGCTAAAGTATATAATTATAGATAATATTGATTGCTTAAGCCTACTACATGTAGAATACAGCATCACACTAGCGTACAGATTGAATCATAACAGTAACAGATATACATTGTATACACATTATACATTGTAACAGATTTAGTAATCATGTATGAAAATACACTCTAGGGTATTTATGATCAGAACCAAATGTGTTACGTTAGTACACTCTGGTCTAATTCCACTTCTAAAAACAGATAATATTTTTTATTAATAATCTACTATTATTTTTTCTATATATGATTGGAGAATAATTATCTAATCAATTACAAAATTACTTATCACAGTATTCATGGAATAAGATAGAATAATAAAAATTATTTTTTCCAATATATTCTTCTGCTACTATGTTCTATATTTCTAAAACAATATTCATCTTTTGCCTGATCTAAACAGTAACCTCACTGCAATATGTCATATACAGTTCTTTCTGTATTCACAGACCACAGGAGTAAATTCTGGTAAGCAAAACTATGTAGTTTACCTACCAATATACTGAGGAGGCTTTGGAGCCTGAAGGCTGGTGTTTTGACAGCTCTCATGCTCCCTAACATGCAGCCAGCTCGCCAAGTGTCACGGCTGCTTCTGATGTTGCTCTTGCTAGTGAATGAGATGCCCTTGCCTAAGAAGATGGGTTGCTAGGCAAGCTGATGCTGGCAACTCCATCTGCTGCAGCTGTTCTGCCTCCTTCTTCACCTTTCTCACCTACCCCTCTTCTAGGTGCAGGGTGGAAACACCTCTCTGCAACTCAACTGAGCATTTCTGAAAAATCATCACTTGTCTTACAGGCAGCCCTGCTCTCAGACCATTGAAGGTTGTGCTCTTCTCAGCTCAAAACTGGAAAGGCAACAGGAGGATTTCTTTTCACTGCCTTGTTGAACTTGGGCAGCATCTGACCCTTAGGGAAATAAACACAGAGACAGACATAGCTGGGTCTCAGGGCAGAGGGGTGTACAAGCTCTAAGGCAGGAAAAGGACCCCTCTATATGATGAACTAGTAAGACTAGAGGTTAGACTAGGTGATCCCCTGAGCTTGCTTCCAACCTGAATTGGATTAGACCCTCTGTCTTCAATTTCTCAGTCACCGGAAACGTGGGACAACTTCTACCTGAGAAGTGTTCTGCTAGAGACACTGATGAAACAGACCTCTTCCCAGCCATGCTGGCAAGTTAAAGACATAGATGCACAGACTATTTCTGTTTGCTTAAGTCACTGCCAACACAGAACTTCAGTTGTGACACAGCTCTCCCAAATATTTCCCTGTGTTTTCTCTGGAATTTCTCTGGCTCCCAGCCAAACTGACATTAAGAATCACTGTCAAAATGCTTGGATTTCACTATTCATTGTGTCAAAATTGAATGAAAAAAATGCAATATGGGCTCAGTTCATCTTGAAAGGGGTGGTAGACCAGTTAAAAAAAAAACAAACTTGTTTGGATTCACTCATCAAAATTATATCTGCATAATCTAATAAACCAATTTCAACCATGTTAGGTTGGAATTTTATGTCTGTGAGGAAATCCTATGCCTCATTTTTGTTGCATCATCCTGTGATTCACTATGACCATTACACCCAAACCATTCAGCTTTGCTACATGGTAGAAAGAGAAAAAATATTATTTTTTTTCCTAGAATTATCTGATTAAAATAACTCTACATATATTAACATCTTGGGGAGGTTTTATGGATTATTTGTTTTAGGATATCTTGTGCTTAATAAGGAATTTGCTGGCAGGGAAGCTAAGGATTACAACTTGTTAGATCCTATAGCAGCCAAAAGATTACAAGGCTGATCCTATTTTCTATAATAGGGCTGTCAAATATTCACATGAAATTAATATCATGATTCAAGAACTGTAAAGACCATAAATTACCTTTATAGCTACTTGTCTATCTCCAACTTCAGAATTCCTGGAGAGTAGTGTTCAAGAAGCTAGTTGGGGAATCCTGGATTGGAATGGCTGGTGATTATCTGATTAACAATGTATCCCAGCTATTTGAGAACCACATTATCACCCCTGCATTTAAACAATAGAAATTAAAAAAAAATCCAAACAACAAAGCAACCAAAACACACAGTGAGGAGTATTTTTCAATATAAATATATGAAACTTAGTAAAAAAGAAAAGACAGCTGTCCTCATTCTGGCCAGCACAGAGCTGACTTCCCCAAGCAGCCAGTACAGGTGAAGTGAGTTACCCCAGGATGTTTTCCACAAAACCTGACATCAATCAAGCCCCTATAAAAAAAAAACAAACAAAACAGCATCTGTTTTTCCCAGGCAGTCTCCAGACCAAGTAGTTAATAATACATTCTCTAGGTCTATCTACAAATTTCTCTATATAAAGGAAATGAGAAACAAATTTGAATAGAGTAATATGGACATCTCAAAATGAGTAATCTCTGCTTTATATTTGCTCCTTTTTCTGTCTGTAAGTTATATGCAGTGGATAATTTCCATTTATACCTTAACACTGTGTCATATTAACAGCTGAGTTAATAAACACAGTCAGACTAGGCATATCATAAAGTAACTGAATTCTGTTATTGCCACTTGACTGGCTTAGTGCAGTAACACAGTTCTTTAGTTTCTTCTCTTAGAAGTATCTCTTAATCTGAAAAAAATAGTAGTTTCTACTGATTGAAATGAAGTTTATCAGACAATGTTACTGTTACAGGTTTACTTCAGCTGTGTTGGCTGTGCTCAGATGGTCCCTTAAACTACATAATTTCCTTGTCATTTGTTAATTCAATGGCATCTATCACTAGAGAGGAAAAATTAAATATATTTCAAATTTTGATGAGAAATATCACTGCTGATATTGGTAAAACCACACTTTTTATTGATGCTTTGATAATAATGTTATAAGTAAACTGTAAAGATGTAATACTTGTAAAGATAATGTTTAAACTACTGCTAAGAAAAACTTGTTAATTCTGTGCTTTTAATAATTTGAAGAAAGGAATTTCCAGCAATACACTAAACCAAAAATTACTGTGATGAAAGCTCCAAATATACTTTAAAATATTTATTTATTCTGGCATTCCTATTGTCCAGGTGGTACTTATCTTCATAACAAGCTGAATTTCAAATATATTTAAGCCACTTCATTTTTAGATTACATTTCCTCACAAGACCCTTATTTTCAACAAAAATAACACAACTATACCCAAAACACTACCAGGGTTCATTTTCAATTTCAAAATGATGGATACAAAGTAAATATTTATCAGAACTGTGCTGTCTTCTGTGAAACTGGTAGTTAAAACTTGAAACGTGAAACTCCATTACGTACAGCATCCTGCCCAATCCTATACAACTCCGGACATCAAAAGGGACGTAAGATTGTCTATACTCTTCCCATGTTATAGCGTTAGCTCTAATAACTACCACTTTAAATGGCACAGCAAAGCTGGCGTCCCGCACGGCCAGAGCACTCTGACACTTCCCTCTAGTGGTTTCGTAGCACAGCAGCGGCGGACGGGCTGCCCACCCTCTCCGAGCACAAGCTACTACAGAGTATTCAGGAGCAGTGTAGCAGAGAATTGCCTCATCTCAGGTTCTCACCTGGGAGTTTGGCAGCAGCAACTTGGGGCCTTCCACCCCTCCTCTTCCCAGCGACAAGAAATTCCCAGGTCGCTGATGTATGGCCACAGCAAAGGATCACACCTCCACTTTGTTGCCACAACCACTTGTTGACACGTGTAGCTGGCAGAAAGTACTTTGCTGTGACACCTAATGCAGCCCCACGGACAGCAGGTGTTGATCTTGCCTTACAATTCCACATCTAACAGAAGTGCAGTGTCAAAAGAAGCTTTCAAATGGGGGCATCCTGTGTGTGCTTCCTGTGGTGCTGGGCCTCCAAGCTTTCTGCTGCTTGTAAGAACTGTGAAATTAGATCAAAAATTTGATCTGGCAACAAATATTTAAAAAAAATAATTATAAAGCTGCATTAGTTTTAATTGGGTCAGTATGTTTTCCTCCCACTCTTTGTCTTTTCTCATCTGCTCTGGGAGAAAACTCACTCTTATTCAAACATCACACATGTTCCTGTGGCTCAGTGAGACTCAGACCTCAGCTCAGCATGGATTAGCAAGATAAAAAAAAAAACATATCTGATTTTCTCCAGTATTCTTAGTATTTAAATTAAAAGACTAACCATCATCTTAAGTTTTTTAGTAGATTGGTAGGTTTGAAAGTACTGAGTGCCCTTAATTTGCCAGGCCCAAAGTTTGTTTGGGAATGGTGAAAGCCTAGAGAGCAGTGAACAACCCCTGAGCCTTGCACACACACCATCCCTTAACTTTGTAGTATCTCTCAATTTCTCTTATACACTCTCCCAAATATTGGAAGTTTGAGAGAATTCAAAATAAAAAGAGGTCTTAGGCTAAAAGAATTCTAATCATAAAAATGAAGTAATGACATATTTGTTACTAAAGATCTGAAAGGTTCATGTTAGATGATTAATCTCTAGTGACAGTTTAACTCAATTGAAGCAGAAGGGGCATTTACATAGTTTACACAGAGAAAAAGAGCTGGGAGGCAGTATGAAAGCATGACAGATCACAGAAACTCAGAGAAACAATTTTTGTGAAAAAGTAATTAGGGACATTGAAAGCTACAGCTAAGAAATTGCATCTTCTGACTGCTTCCCACAATGTTATACACAGTCCGACTCACAGAAACCTAAAAAATGCTAATAGTATTAAATGGTAAGGTATCAGGTAGTCTTCACTGGATTCCTGAATTACTGGGAATCCTGTACAAATTTATGCTTTCACAGATGCATTCCTCAGGTCGACCCTAGCTCATGGGGTATCACAGGAAGGCTTGCTCTGTTGCTGCACATAGGGTTTAATCTGCAGCACTGAACAAACTTAAATATTTAATTACTTTGAAAAAAAAGTTAGACAATACATCAAAACTAGAACAAAAAGTATCATGTATATTCCATGCAGGTTGTATGAAAACTATCATCTGGGATATGTCAGAGACTTAAAGAAGAAATATTTCTTTTTAAGAATATGAACTATTCTCTGTTTAGAGGGTTGACCAGTATATGAGTTGTGGAAGGAAAGCAACATTTCAGGATTTTCAAGATGTAAAGAAATCTGTCATTTTCCTTCTTTTAATTCTAAAGAGAAGGTGGAAAGCATGATGACATTTGGAACTTTTCAAGGAGAATGGTCACAGCTAGAAAAACAACAGATAACAGTGAAAATGCTGCTCATCTTAATAATTTGGTATGACCTATGACTGAAATTCTCTAAAGAAACTGGATAAGAAAAAATGAACTCACAGTTCTCAAAGAAGCCAACAGGAACTTCACTTTGAAAGTGATCCAGGTCAACCTTTAGAAAATCCTAGCCTAAGTACATAACTTAAAAGAGATTTCTGCATCAAGGGATTTCCTTGAATAAATCATTGGGTTTCTCTTACTATAATGCAGCATGTCAATGCTGTATTTGTTCAAAGGGCATTCAGCAAGTCTGAGAATGTAAGACTGAATTCCAATTTGATATGATGACTGCCTGAGAGGCTTAAGAGCTGGTCCCATTTCAGCACAGTTTGGGAAGAAACTGAGCAGAATATCACTGATGTTCTCAAGTGTCTCCTATCTTTCAGTCCTCCCACACAGGCAGAAATGTTATGCATGTCTGCAGTGCTTGAGAACAGCTATCTTGACTGCTCTTAAAATCTACTGTGGAAGACCTGGATGTCAGTGACAGATGGCAGCTGAGGGACACTTCTGTTTTTACCTGCATTGTGCTCCTAACATTCACTGGTTTTAGTGGCATTTAAGTGAAATCTGCATTTTAGCTTAATGGTGTTTTCCTCTCCTCACTTCTCACTGCAAATCTCATTCTTCTATTCAGAATTCTTAAATTATTTTCTGCCCATATTTTTATGCTTATTAGCACAGCACATTTATTGACACTGCACACATCCTTTCTCTCACCAAAAAAAGCACCCTCCTATGTCACAACTGCTTCCATAATTCAAGTGTCTCATGGGATCAGGAATTCCTAAGAGACACTAAGAAGTCACTGAGGCAGGAGGGCTCTTGCCTTTTGTAACTGAAGGATCATTTAGCCTATTGGATCTCTTTGGACCAACCCCAAATGAAACAGCTGAACCATTCCCTTTCCTCAAGTCATGATCATTTCTGCATATGTTCAGCTAGAGAGATGTTTGACTAACCTGTTTTTAATGACTTTCTGTAGTGGAGCCTCTGTCCCTTCCTTTGTGGTGTAATACAATTCTTCACTACCCTTACTTGTTGGAAAGTTTTCTCTATGCTTTCTTCTCCACTTCTATCTTTCTGTAATTTCAGCCTACAACTTATCCCAGCTACACAGAGAACAGGTAATATTGTCCTGGTTTTGACTGAAATAGAGTGAATTTTTGTCCTAGCAGCTGTTTCAGTACTGTGGTTTTGAGTTAGGAGGACAATAATGTTGATAACACATGGATTTTTCAGTTGCTAAGCAGTGCTTACACTAAGTAAAGGACTTTTCAGCTTCTCATAGAGCCCTTTTCAGTGAAAAGGCTGGGGGTGCCCAAAATGTTAGGAGGGGACACAGACAGGACAGCTGACCCCAAATGATGAAAGAATTATTCCATACAATATAATATCATGCTCAGCATAGAAAATGGGGAGAATTGGCTGGAGGAGGTGGTGTCCCCTGCTTCACAGAATCACAGAATGTTGGCAGTTGGAAGGGACCACGAAAGATCATCTAGTCCAACCCCCTCTGCCCGAGCAGGATCACTTACCTACATCAAACTTCTTAACTTTTTAAGTTCCATCTAGGCCCATTTCCCCTTGTTCTATCACTGTCAACACTGAGAAAAGCCCATCTCCATCCTCCTGACACTGACCCTTTACATATTTAAAAACATTAATGAGGTCGTGTTTATTATGCTTGGGGATGGACTGGCATTGGTCAGTGGATGATGAGCAATTGCATTGTGCATCACTTCTTTTGTATATGTTACTGTTATTATCTTTCTATGCAGACCTATTATATTGTCTTTATCTCAATCCATGACTTTTAACGTTTTTCCTGATTCCCTTCCCCATTCCACTGTGAAGGTGGCTGTGAAGAAGTAAGCAAGTGGCTATGTGGTGTGTAGTTTCAACCATGGCAAGAATATTCCATATACTTTTTACATAATTGAACTATTTACCATTCTGACTTCTGCTAGTTACTACATATCAAGATGCCTTACAGAAATGTATTCTCACATTACTTCACAAGAACAAAAAAAAAAGATTATCCTACTTTCAGCAACATAGTCCAGGAATAGTGATCAAAGAAAATTTGTAAGTCAAAGCAGAACAGATATTGTGACAGAAGGAATAAACACTTTCTCCTTGTATCCTTGGATGCAAACAGTTGATCCCAAATGCACTTAGGATTATAATCATTAGACCACTCTCATTCTGTAATGAAAACAAATGTCACATTTCCAGAAAGAAGTAAAAAAACAGGTTTCTTTAAAGTCCCAGTATTTCTGCAGATGAAGGCTTTGTCTCAATGAGTTTTTCAATCTGTGCCTCAAGTGGAGCAAATTTGTTAAAAGTCCATTTTGGCATAATGCCATTTTGTAGACTTTTTTTCACTGACTAGTTGTCAGAACCAGTCTAGTAGAAGTTGAGGATTTTCAGATGCTACTGAACCTGAAAAGATTTCTCTGCCATTCAGGATTTGATGGTTCTTTGGTTACATTACTTTCTCTGCTGAAGTCAGGCATGCCTTTCTTCTGTCAGAAGACTGTGGGGAGCCAGCAGCTTCTTTTCCTGTCATGTTTAGCAGGCAAAATACCAATATACCATTTACACTGTAACTTTCACACAAGGAACAGTGGCTCAAATGCTGACAGAGCAGAACAGATGGAAAACTGTTTTGAATTTGAAACCCAAATACCTGATGTGACTTAACCTGTTTTGATAAAATTATGTATCCTTTTGTAGCCACATGCCACTACAAACCAATTTAGGTCTCAACCTAACTTTGACTGAACTCCCTCACACATGCCTTTGCTTTTTCTTTGCCAGTCCCAAAACAGAGAACTTGAGAACAAACTGCATGGGGAAATTTAGACATAGTAAGTCAGTGTTTCTAAAAAGGATTTTTATTTTCCATTATTTCATTTTATGTTGCTTAGGGCTACTAGCTAATTAGCTTTTTCTTTTACCTTTTGATAACTGTCCCTTCAGAGAGCACACTCCAGGGTGTTAGCCTCAATGGTTTCTATCTGGTTAACAAGAAACATGGGGTATCAGTATGATTTTGCCATGAAGTATTGTGTTGCTCTGCCCTGACAAATCTTATTTAGGAGTTTAGACTCTCTTATTACCATTTCATACAGACCTTTCACTGCCCTTATAATTTAAATCCTGTATAATAATTCCTTGTGTTTTAAACTTCGTACAGTAGAACATTCTCAAAGGCATCAACAGTGGCCAAAGCCTGATGGCCACTAAAACTCCCCATGGTTTACTGCTGCTTACTTCTTGAAAAAATCTCTGCTACTTTGTGTGTGTGTGTGTGCATACAGTGAGGAATAGAAGGAAACACAGTCCTGACACAGGCCCCTGAACATACCCCTATCTCCTGAAAGTTATACTTCCTGGTCTCAGGACCAACAATGACAGTGCAGCTTTCCAGATCTGAAGCTAGTGAGGGAGAGTAACCTAAGAATCCCTTGCAGGGGCTTTCCATCTTCCTATGGGAGCTGCTTTTAGGCTGGGCTTTCATACTTGTTTGCTGCCAGAGCTACATTGCACCTATGTCCACTACTGGCCAGGTACCCTGTTGAACAGAATCCTGACCCTGAAACATGGACATCTTGGGATTTTCTGGGGTTTCTATAGTATTTTAAAATGAGCAATATTAGCAGTGATTTAATTTGATTTCCAGACATACTTCTATTTCCATATATAAACTTCATATTGACTGTGGCTTTAGAGACTTTTATAAAATTTATACGGTCACTTTAGTTTAACAGCTTTNGTATATAATTTGTTTTCTGTACTTCAATGGGAAGGAAAAACCCTCACCTTCTCAGTGCCTTCTTTATATGCCATGGGAAATAGAAAAGCAGTTTGATAGGAAAGTTCAGAGTAAAGTAATAACAAATAATTAATTTGGAATAATGATACATAAAATCCTTATCCCTTCAGCCATGAAGGTGGACAAATTTCCTACCATTATCAGGCAATATTAGATTAAAGATACAGGCTACCTGCATAAAGGATAGGGATACTAGATATGCTGTATAGGCAAAACCAGGAAAGAAGTTGCTCTTCTCCCAACTCCCGGAGAAAGTGCTGTTCCCCAAGAATCTTGAGGCTTATTCACTTTTGTTTTGTGAATAAACACCTGGGCTGTGAGGCTGATTTCAACAGACCCTGAAATGAGACTGATGTTAGTAAACTCTTCTGTTAAGAAGAGAAGCATGAAAACCTAAGTGTCCAGGGAATGGACTTGTTTCTGTGCTGGTGAGAAAGGGATGCCATTTTAAATGGTGGCTTGTGAAGAACTCATTAACACATTGCAGTGACTCATGAGGACTATTATAGAATATGTTAAGGGCTTTTTGCCCTTTACATTTGAGCAAAAGGATGCTTTTCATCTCTGGCTCAGCTATTTCTGATACTAGCTAGGGCATGTTTCAAGGCATTCTCCGTGCTTCATGCAGGGCTTCTGAAAAGACTATTTTTACCACATGACTATTAGCAAGTCTCTCCAGTCCTTCTGCCTCTCTCGGGGTCAGATTCTCTCCTGAAAGTGTGCTCTGATTATGTAAGAGATATAAATTGAAAATCCATTGGGAAGCTGAAGCTAGCATAGAGTTGAAGATTACTTGCGTGGCTTTGGTTAAACACAAGTAGATCATTCTCTTAAATAACTCAGTTGTTATTTTTGTTCCCTCTGATGTAACAGTGGTTCAATAAATGTCCAGCATGTAAGTTTGGTTCTTAAACGAACTTGCACCTTGTTCTGCTTCAGAAAACTCCCATAAATCTAGCTGAGTTAGTGAGCTTTTGTGGAATAGCTGCATCTCTGTGTATTATGACTAGGATATAAATACAATCTGATCTTTCTAGTCCTGCAAAGATGATTCTCTTCTCTCTTAAAGCAGGCTGAGATCACTTTCACTTCCAAACATGGAATGAACGTGGCATATTATTAGCAGCATTTCACAGCACTTTCTGTGATGCAGCATGTAGCCAGTCATACCGACTTTCTTAAGAAGAAACACTTCTCACTCCATTCTTGTATGCTTGTGAGGCACTTTTGTTTAAAAAAGAAGTCATGATATGTAAAAGAAGCATATAATTTACTCACACAATAGCAATATGGAGTATTGTAATATATGTTATGCAACTGTGTACAGAAACCAGCTTTTGTAAGTCTTACCAAGTAAAGGCTTTGGGGTATGAGAGTTGAAATCTGGGAAGAAGAAAGAGGGAAAGAAAATTTATTTCAGAGTTGCCTAAGACTGTGTGGACTCCTATAGGGCACATGCATTCTAAAAGAATTTAAATAGCCAAAATGTTTGTGTTTACAGGAGCATAGCAAGGGATATCCAGGACAGCAAGTGAAGTAGCAGCAGACAGGATCAAAGATCAGAGCTGTGAGGATGAAACTTTACATGTGCCTGGAATCACAGAATGAGGAAGTGCTTGTATATCTGTGTTGAACACATGTAGTTCACTGGATTTCTGGGCTGAAAGTGATCTCGATGGGATGCAGACATAGTCTAACTGCTCTGTTATGATGTCCCTTTTTTCCTGACTGGAAACCCTGATTGTTAAATGAAACTGGCTGGGAGGCAACAGATTTGCCTAATGCTAGTCACTGGCACAGAAGAGACTGCAAGATAGCTGTGATGTGATTTCAGAAGAACTGGGAGATGGTAATGAGAATTTGTGCAGAATGACACTTGACAGGTATCAAGGATGCTTGCCATGATAATGGGCAAGCAAGGAAGTAGGCAGAGGTGCAGGGTTTATTGGGCTTCCCTAGCAAAGGTCTCAACACCAGTTTGGTCTGATTTAGCTGGGAGGGACAGTAGGATGTTGAATGAAAATAAGTTTCAGTTGCTATGGAGAAATGGCAAAGTGCTACTCAGAATTGCGATATATGTATTTACTCTTAACGAGATGTATGAAATGAACAGGCACAAGAGGTAGGCAGATCTGGACTTACCTGTTGCCACTGAGGGTATCTCTCTGCCTCACAAGAACTGTTATTGCCACTTGTTACTGCTGCCTCCTTTGGTGGATGCAGAACATCCATTTTTCTTCAGGGTATGCTGAAAGATTTTTTAAATCTTAGATCTACAAGAAATAGTGAAAAAGGCACTTTTTGATACAATAGAAGCCTCAGCTCTCAGGGCAAACTGTCAGCAAGGAAGTGTATTATTTACATGTTTTCAGCAATGCAATGCAAATTATTTTTTCTTCTGGATAAAAGAAATTCTAGTCATATACTTAATACAGTGGTATTTTCATTAACCAAGAAAACACAGAATCACAGAGTGGTCTGGGTTGGAAGGGACCCCAAGGATCATGGAGTTCCAACCCCCCTGTCACCCCCCTGTTTTCTGTTAATACTTGGTTTCAGTTAGTCCATAATATACACTCATTTAACTCCTTTAGTCCTAGGAGAGGCGGAATCACAAATATAATTGTGCATATATGACATTCATTTACTGTTGTGGAGAATCTCAGTTCTGCCTCAGTGGTGAATTTTGTCTCACATGTTAAAGGTAGCAATACTGATGGTCACAGACGTGCAAAGAAACAACACTAAGAAGGTGAATCTTTTAGAAACAAGCTTTTTATTCTGCCTTTGTCACAGTGTGGAAGGAGAGAAAAATATATAAAGAACAAATCTGTATTACAGCAGCAGATTTATACAACATGGAAAAAAACAGAATGGAGAAACTTCTAGGTTTCTATATCTTTATACTGGGTTCACAAGTGTTGGTCTGTGTGACTGCTTTGATAATCCCTTCTACTTTAAAACAGGTAGTTCCAGACCATAACTCTCTAGAATATGCAGTTGATTTAGCAGTGCACAAAATAAAAGATTGTTCTTCAAACAGGGTACTTTCTGCTTTGTAATGCTGTATCACTACATTAAGCTGTACCTGATAACCACTGCTAACCACTGTATGGATGGTGATTATGTCCACGCTGAGATATTTATTAATGTTCTTCATATCTATACATGACAGAACATTTTGAGAATCTCTTCTTGAAAACTGGCTCTGTGATATGAGTCAAAATAGTTTAACAAGTATGAAAGGACATTACTTAATAAAACTTGCCTTTTTCAGGGTCTGTGCTAAAAGATGGGAAATTAAGCCATGCAAATGTTCAGTGACTTGGTAGAGGTCACAGCACAGGCTAAGGGTACATAGTGCATACCATAGTTTAGTCCTTGGTGAGCAAGCCACTGACTTGTGCTGAAACAGACTCAAATTCTGTGTAAATTTAGCCCTTGGGATTTTAGTCTTTTGGTCTAGTCCACAGATGTCTACTCGCTTTCTTGGCATTCTCTGATTTTCTGACTATTAAAACTTCACTTTTCTTCTTGTGATTTTACTTTTCAATAGTAACTGAGAAAATGGGGAGTCACATACAAAAGGTATGGAATCCAACCATCAATCCAACCTGCCAAAACCACCATTAAACCATGTCCCTCAGCACTGCATCTACCAATCCTTTAAATACCTCCAGAGATAGTATCTCCACCACCTCCCTGGGCAGCCCATTCCAACGCCTAACTAATATCCAATCTAAACCTTCACTGGCATAACTTGATGCCATTTCCTCTTGTCCTATCACTTGAGACTAGGAAGATGAGGTCAGCCCTCACCTCTTTATAACCTTCCTTCAGGCAGTTGTAGAGAGCAATTAGGTCTCCCCTCAGCCTCCTACAGACTAAACAGCCCCAGTTCCCTCAGCCACTTCTCATTACATCTGTCTTCCAGTCTCCTCACCAGCCTTATCATCATTTTCTGGACACACGCCAGCACCTCAATGTTCTTCTTGTAGAGAGGGGCCCAAAACTGAATGCAGTACTAAAGGCAAGACATCACCAGGGGCACAATCTCTTCCCCAGTCCTGCTCACACTATCCCTGATATAGGCCCG
>VXBZ01012542.1:79055-109137 GCA_013399135.1 Heliornis fulica | reverse complement strand
GCCAGGATGCTGTTGGCCTTCTTGGATACCTGGGCCCTAATTCATCTGGCTGCCAATCAATACCCTCAGGTCCTTCTCTGCCAGGTAGCTTTCCAGGCACTCTTCCCAAAGTGTGTAGCTCTGCCTGGGGTTATCATGACCAAATGCAAGACCTGCCACTTGGCTTTGCTGAACCTCATTCCATTTGCCTTGGCCCATCAATCCAGCCTGTCCAGATCCCTCTGTAGGGCCTTCCTGCCCTCAAGCAGATTGACACTCCTGCCCAATTTGGTGTCATCTGCAAACTTTCTGAGGGTGCACTTGATCCCATCATTCAAGTCATTGATAAATGAGAGAACTGGCCCCAGCACAGATTCCCAAGGAACACCACTTGTGACTGGCTACCAACTGGATTTAAATCCATTCACCACCACTCTCTGGGCCTGGCCAGAAAGCCAGTTCTTTACACAGTGAAGAGTACTCCCATCCAAGACAAGAGCTGCCAGGTATCTCTAGGAGAATGCTGTGAGAAACAGTGTCAAAAACTTTGTTAAAATCAAGATTGGCAACAGCCACCACACTTCCCTCATCCACTTTGTCCTAGAATCAGATAGGTCAAGCAGGACCTGCCCTTCATGAACACATGCTGACTGGGCCTGATCACCTGGTTGCTCTGCATGTGCCANCCACCACTCTCTGGGCCTGGCCAGAAAGCCAGTTCTTTACACAGTGAAGAGTACTCCCATCCAAGACAAGAGCTGCCAGGTATCTCTAGGAGAATGCTGTGAGAAACAGTGTCAAAAACTTTGTTAAAATCAAGATTGGCAACAGCCACCACACTTCCCTCATCCACTTTGTCCTAGAATCAGATAGGTCAAGCAGGACCTGCCCTTCATGAACACATGCTGACTGGGCCTGATCACCTGGTTGCTCTGCATGTGCCACATAATGGCACTCCGGATGATCTATTTCATAATCTTCCCAGGCACTGAGGTCAGACTGTCATATCTGCAGCCTCCCAGGTCCTCCTTCTGTCTCTTCTTGTGGATGGGTGTCACATCTGCTACCCTCCAGTTGGCTGAGTCCCATTTAGCCAGAGCTTGGTGAACACATCTGCCAGCTCCCTCAGTACACTTGGGTGGATTTCTGCGGTCCAATAGACTTGTGTACATTAGGTGCTGGAGCAGATCACCTCACCTTTTTCCCTTTGGTTACCGGGGCTGCATTTTGTTTCCCCTCCCTGTGTTCTACTACAGGGGCTGGGTATTCAGGGAACAACTTATCTGACTGAGGCAAAGAGGTATGGTATATGGTATTCTGAATCATCAGCACACACTTCCCACTCTCACTGTTATGTTTAAAATATGAATACCTTATTCTAGTCCATGATGCTTAGATTTACTGTGAAGAGTGGAAGGAACTAAAATCTATACATCAGTGGTAGTAAGAGCAACTATCAATTCAGCCATTGCAGATTGTCATATGAATATTATTTCACTACAAAATGTGAACACGGTGTCATGAATTAAATGCTGTGACCTCCTATTGGACTTGTGTGGAAGTGGATACAGAAGCAGATGCATTAGGTTTTTTGCACATAATCAGAACACACCACTAAGACATAAACACCATCTTCTGTAGGAACTATGAAATACAAGATACAAAAGAAGCAAGAATAAGCATAAGGAACTTGTTTTGTTGACACCAAACATTTTGGAATTACCCATTAAAACAGGCGGAACAGTATCATCCTACCACAAAGACAGAATTCTTTCCATTCTGTTCTTGTGAACTACCATGAGAAAAACTTAGAAAACTTGTGTCTTTGTAGTGCTTTTTAAAAATGAATATGATATCTATGAGATTGGTAGTGGGAACACCTTAAGTACTTGTGTTGAACACATCATCCCATTGATACAATTTTTTAAAGTTTATAAATTTTCAAGAACACTGAGCTTTTTACAGATGTGGTAGGATGTGGATTAAATGGCTAGGAAGAAAATGCACATTACATAGTTGTTTTGTTTTTTTTTCTTTCAGTTACAGTGCTGGCTTGAAGGAAATATCTTGTGCCAACAAAATTAGATCTGTCAACACCAAAAATTAGGTATTAAAAATGAAGAATGCAAATTATTATTGTAAACAAACCAAACCTCAACTAAACATGGTGATTTCCACAATGTTGAAGAAAATTCCTGGCAAACTAGTTCAAAGCTTCTTATTTCCTTACTTCTTTGAGGACACATAACCACAAAGAAAAATATTCAAAAACATGTAAGACTTTGAACTTGGAAACAGTCAGGTGTTCCAGGGAATGACTAGGGACTACATTTGAAAATCGAGAGTCACCTGTCAAGAATTTACCAGTTAGGCGAACAGCTGTTTTCCAAGACTGTTCTCTTGATTTCCCCATCAGCATCTTATTGCTGACAGAATGATAGGTAAAATACTCAACTGTAAACAATGGAAGTTATATGTGTGTCCTGGTTCTTGCCAGGACAGAAATTACTTTCCCAAGCAGCCATCACATGAGAGCTAGAACTTGGAGTTACTACTACCTTTTACCAGAGGTAAAGGCAGTTGTAACAATGTTTAACAGCCACCTGTTGTTACAAACTAAAATCCACTGGTTTCCATAAAACATTAAATTTAAAGTCATTGATGATCATTGGTGATGTTTCTTTGTTCAGCTATTGTATTTGTTTCAGTACAAATTAATGTGCAGTTGCTTGAAATAACAATGCTACTGTATTTATTACTGATAAAATAAGTTTTCCTTTTAATGGAGAAATGTCAGCGTCACCAACCACCAGCGTACCTGAAGTTAAAGGTACTCCATCTCAGAGCCACAGCAGTTCTTCAGGTTAAGAATGAGAATAACTTGTGGAAGGAGCTGGGATCTAAATTGTGCAAACTTCCGCAAAGCAGAGAGAGAGAGAACCAGTCAGCCACCATTTTTCAATTAATTTTTCTGGACTTGTGCATGATTTTGCATTCTGTTCTAACAAGCTGCCCAATGATGGACAGTGTCTTGCCCAGATTGCCAGGACTTGCTCTCAGCCTTTGTGTTTCTCACACTGACAGAGTGATGTGAGAGGAGAAGACAACATGGGCACAGAATCCCCAGCATTTAGGGGTCCTTGGAGAAACAGAAGTCCCCAGTTAGCACATGGGCTGGGAGACCCACAGTCCCTGTGGAGCTCCTGAGAATTTTACCCTTCCCACTGTCGATGCCCAGAACTATGGGCCTGCCTGTCTGGGGACCTCTGCTAGTTCTGCCCCATGCTGTAGAATCATAAAGGTCTCTTCCAACTTGAGTTGGAAGAGACCTTTAATATCACCCAGCTCAACCACAACCTAACCCTGCCTAGCCCACCTCTGGATCATGTCCTTCAACACATCATCTATTTGCCTTCTAAATACCTCCATGGATGGTGACTCCACCTAGGCAGCCTGTTCCAATGCTTGACAACCCTTTCCGTAGATTGCTGCTGCACGGTTTCCCCCATGACATCGCCTGGCACAGCTTCTGAGCTCTGCTGCTGAACAAGGAGTCAGGAAAGCCTGTCGCTACGCAGCCAAAGGGAACCCAGCAGTTGTCGCATACTTCTGACGCCAAAAGCGCCAAATCACGTGGATTTTTTCAGAAGCGTGCTGCATGTAGAAGAAATTGTGATTACGCACAAAAGTTAAATAAACAAACATCCCCCCTACTTTTGCATTTACTCTTTAGGAGCTTCCCGGGCAGTGCGTTTGTAAAGCATCCCTTTACCCGTCCCTACCGGCAGATGGCAGATCTGCATAAGGAATTGGCTGCCCTGGGTTCCCAGAGGAAGATGGCGGCCGGTGGTAAGCCGGGAAGATGGCGGCGGGCTGCATGAGTGGAGGTGCTGGCCGGTTCGGTGCAGCCGCGGGCCGGCTGCGGATGCTAGGCAGGCCGGGTTGGGGGACAGCAGACTGCAGCAGCACGGAGAAGGAAGATACTTAGGGTCCGAGTCTCGGCACTGGGGTTTGCCCACCTGGGTGGCACTGGTCAGACACAGAACTGGCTAGCCTATTGCCCACTACGTGACACCAACAGGGTCACCAGAATGGGCTGTTTGCCTTCCTGATGGCCTCTTTGTCAGGTCAGTTCTTGCCTTTCTGGGGACTTTAAGCTGCCAGGTAGCCCTGTCAGCAACTGTCCTCTCTCCAGCCTTCCCCTGCCACCCTTTTCTGCTGGGTTCTGAGAGCTGCTCCTGCCTCTTCCTCTACCTATCACTTGGTGCAGAGAGGTGCTAATTGCCTCAGTTTATAAAAGGCTGGATGAGAAGGGGCTGCAAAAAAAGAGAGGATAATCAAGCAAAATTAGGTGTTGTGAACACTGTGTGCTCACCAGATACTGCTTCTTTTGAAGATTGGTATTCAGTGACATGCCCAAAGTTCCCAGTCCTGCAGTCACTGGGGAAACCACCAGACCATCCCAACCAGCCAAAGCTGTTTGAGGTCTGAATAAGGTATCTAGGCTGGCTGCAGAAACCTTAGACCTGTCACTTGACATCCTCAGTCATTTTTGGTGCTTTGCAACCTCTGTTTTCAGGTAGCTCTATAGGTTCTGTGACTGTATCTGATCAAAAAATTTAAAACATATCTTTGTTTTTCTTGTTTGCTCTCTCTGTTGAAAGACAAGCTGATAGAGTTTAGACGAGCCAAATGAATACTGGTTCTTATTGTGCTGTAAAATTTCCTCATACAAAAAACTGTATACTGTGTGGTGTGGTCTAACTTGCAAGACCTTTCTCAGAAACAAAAAAAAAAAACCCAAACCAACAAAGGGTATAGGTTCAGAAGGTCTCTTTTTCCTGGAATTTCTGGAGTGTTGGCAGCTGCAGCAGTTCCAGTAGACTAAACCAAATAGGAAAAAATACTAAATTGGGGACATGCACTTCACGAGAGACAAATATAGGTCCAGTACTAAACATACAATAACTTATCCTAAATGGCATTGCTGAAACTGATGTAGCGTACCATGACAAAAACATCAGTGTCTTCTATGCAGTTTTGTTATAAACACTTTTTTTTTTCTTTTACTAGCACACATATTAAAGAGTCCTTTGGCTCTCTATTTGCAGCTTTTTCCCAGAGAAATGTTCCACAGAAGAGGAATTGCTTGATAAAGCAACAATCTCAATGACAATTCTTAGACCTCACTGGTCGTGCCATGCAGCATATTGGTAGGGTCACCTGCTTTGATGTCCCTTGGCTGCCCTGTGGGTGAGCTGGGAGGGGATGTGGATGTGGCTTCCTTAAACTTGGGGTACTCTTTTTCTGTGTTGGTGGTGTGAAGACAGATTGCTCATCTGGATTTCACATGTAAAAAACCTTACCAGCCCAAAGTGGTGTTAACATATTCCTCTGGGAAACTCAGCACAATATTCTTAAAATGGATGTTCATTAATTAGCAGCAGTAATCTGACACTTTATTAGTCAGTAACAGTGATTGCTAATGATTGGTAAGGGCAACAGGCATCTGTCTTTAGATGCTTCTACTCACTTTTATTTCTGTTCCAGAGTAAGTTGGACATTCTCAAGGCAGAGCTGTGCGCTGCAATACAAGGTGAAGAAGTCAGTGCATGCTGTTGAACAGGCTTTCACAGCTTTGCAGAGCTACTGAGAGCTTGCAAATCTTGGCTGCATATCCCCTGCTGATTGTGTAATAGAAGTAAAATTCACAGAAAGCAACTGCATGGAAATTTTCTTGTACTATGATACCCAAAACTGCACACAGTACACAAGGTGAAGCCGCACCAGGGCAGTGTGGAGTGGGACAGTCACCTCCCAGCTGGACCAGCTGGCAGTGCCTATTGTGGAATAACAGAGAAGTACTATGAAAACAGTCTTTTCCTTATTTGCTGGTAGCTGGAATATATTCCTGGTACAACTTTCAGAGAAGCAAAATATTATCAGAGGAAGAAATAGACCTGAGCAGCTATGGAAACACAGCTACCATAACAACATTTTGGTTAGCCATCCACACAACAAATGGTTTCTTGCTTTACAGGCTTTCAGCATTGCTTGCATTTTATTATAACACAATATCAGTTGTTACATAACTTCAAAGATGTATCTAATATGAGTGATTTTAAGTACAGAAGCCTGTAGTGCTCCTTGTATTGCACTTTCAAAAGTAACAACGTTAATCCTAGGAGAACAAAGTTAAGAAATTTTCTATGCCAGGTTAGGGTGAAGATTTAATCATCTTTCTTATAACATGTTTGTTAGTTTGTGGGTTGTTGACATTTTTGGGTTGAGGGTTTGGGGTTTTTTGGGGTTTTTTTGTTTGTTTTTTTTTTTTGTCAGACTTACACCGGAGATGTAAGGAGGATGGAAAATATAAAGAAATGAATGCTGCATAGGGTTGTGTGTGCATTACTAGACTCCTCTTGAAAGTCAGTTAATATGCCTGGACTATAGAAAGCCTGCTGTCTGCACAATTTGTGAAAAGGGAAAGCAACTGCTGAGAAATAGATCATTTCTGTATCTTAATAGATGCTGTTGGGATAAAGTGAAACAGTTCTAAGTGTGACTAAACTTTGTACAAGAGATGTCATTGTATCATTTGGTAGAATTAAGTATGTGACAATAGCTTCCTATGATGTAATTCATAAATTTGTGAATTTCAGCTAAATTTAGTCTATGATTTTTCACTTTAAAAAATGTTAAAATTGGCACTGGACAAAATATTCCAGAAATCTTTCAGTGGAATGCTTTAAAATGCATTGCACTGTGTTAGATACCGACCCATGACTGCACTCCAGAATGAAATTAATAGCATTTTCTGGTCACCTGTCCCTGTGTTGTATGTAAAGGTAAAAGGCATTCCAATTTTGTTTACTGCAAGCCTGTGTGGGTCATGTTAGGTAATGGCAGCTTTCCGTTCCTGCTGAGCTTAGAAATCACAGGGAGAAAGTAACTCTATTTAAAATGCCGGCTTGAATCTGTTAAAAAAACTTTTTTTAGAAGGTTAGTCTCATGTCCAGTTGTTAATTATGTCTAGAAAATATCTCCATTCCCTTCATGCATTAGACATGCATTAGATGTGCCGGTGTCCCTGAAGGAATATTTCAATGGTTGTTTGATTTATACATCCAAGTGCAGTTTTAAAAACAACCCAAACCCAAACAACCAAACTCTGCTAATATAATGAGTTTCTGAGGTGTGGGCAACTTGACAGTTTGTCACATTAAATAGTGGTTTTGAGTTGATACTGTGGGCTTCTGCAGATTGAATTATTACAGATATCAAAGACTATGTGTTTTGTATATATGCATACAAATTTGTATGTGCATCCTCTTCTCCATTGCTTGATCTTCCTTTTCCTACCCTTTACAATGAAGGACAGAAGTGTCTTGGAGTGATAGGCATTTGAAGCATGGTATGATGCATGTGCCTTTGAAGGTGTCTGAAGCAGCAGACATGAGTTTCAATTTCTCCTTGAGTGCTGAGTTGAGCAATTCAGAAAAAAAAAAAGTCAGTTGTGGTGAGCCTTGCACTGAGTAGCAGCTACTAGAAAGTAATTCTGAATACATACACTGAAGGTTTATTTTGGAAGAGGGGCTAGAGTAATCAGAAGTGTTCTTTACAGATGTGTGAATATTAAAATTTAGGATAGCAAACACTATAGTTATACACTATTTACATACTGTTTAACCAATTTCTGTGTTTAACACATTCCTTGAATTGTGTTTCCTTTCAGGATGTGGAAGCCTTGGAACTGGTCAGATTTTTATTTTGATTTTAAAAATGCTGTCTTTTTTTTTTTTTTTCTTAAACATGATAGTACCTTTGACTGAACCTTGTAACATTAATTCAAATCTATGGTAAATATCAGCTCTCAGAGCTGCTTCTTAGAGTCTCCTTTCTGCACCTCCTGATGTGCTGTCACTTTCCCAAAGAGCAGAGGGCTGTCTGCCTGCATTGTGGCACTATCTAACCAAGGAGGTACTTACATTCAGTATATTAATTGTTACAGAGGACAAAGGTCAGGATTTCAGGAGGATTCAGTTTGGAGTTAGGGCAAGGAGGAGAGAAAAGACAAGTTGAAGCAGGGATGTGGACCCTGAGAGTCCTGGCATAGTCATCGCTGTCATGTCACCAGTTGCCTGCTGTCATAGTATTTTCTGTGGAACCAGGTTTCCTTCAATTACTTTTTTTTTTTTTTGTTTTCAGCATGTGGAGTTTTCTTCTCAAGCTCAGTTTGTCTCTTGCATCATTGCAGATAACACATGCAGTACTCATTTCACAGAGAGTTTTTGAAACCGACATGGTTTCCTGAACAGTAGCCTTCTGAATTGTGGCCTTAGAAGCTTCCATAATAAACCCATGTTTCAATCAGGAAACAAGGACCTGCCTTGATCATAAAACAAACAACAGAAGCAACCCGTGTGTCACAAAATCAGCAGTATTTCTGGAAATCTGTATTTCACCATCTTTAAAAAAATAACCATGAGAAATTTGCATTATATCGGCTGAAAAATATGAAGTCTCAGATTTGATTGGTTGAATTTACAGTCTTAAAGGAAAGCAAACAAACAGAAAACCTGTACTAAGTTCTTACTTAATGACTACCTAAGTCCAAAAGTTAGTTCCTCAGGCCAAAAAAGATACATCACAGGATTTAATTTTGATACAGGTTTTTAAGTAATAGTCTGGACAATATAAAGTAAAGCTATGCTTTTCTGTAACGAGTCAAAGCTAAGGGCACGGCAAAGAAAAAATACAAAGCAAAGCCATGTTTTGCTCTCAGCAACAATTGTGTGCCCCCTCTTGAATTTTAGGTACAATTTCCGAATGTCTGTAAGACAAAGAATGTGGCCCAAAGAGCAGGCAGGAAGAAAACCCACAACTCAAATTGCATGGATATCAGAGACTTCAGATCTCATGACATCTGTTTAATCACTTGTTTATGTAGAGTTGTAAATGCTTCAGTAAGACTACAGGTTGTCTGTTAAATACAAGTATGCAAGAGCTCTCCGTTGTGTCAATCAGTGCAAGTTTACTTCAGGTATTAACATTTTAGCTGTTAATGGCCACCTCCTGAGGCAACAGTAACATGTTTTCCAATGAAAACACAAATTGCTTGAATCTGTGTGTTTACCTTCATCTTTGTAACAAAAAAAATTTGCAAATCCCTTTCCAAGCCTTTACAAGTATAGAAGACAAAACTGTTGTTTGAATTTAAGAAACTAACCCTACATTTATGATTATCACATGTGACTCAAGTCACATCCTGGTTTTTAAGTTTTATCAGCCCCATTTGTATTTCCTTTCCCTTCTAAGCTAAGGAATTTTTCTTTGCCTGTCAGTGTTACATCTGAAATTTATACAAAACTTATCTGGTGGAAGTAAGGAGCAATACTGAACCTCTGACATCATAGGATGGTATGGAAACTGCAGGTGCCTGCTTAATAATGCAATAAGGTAACGAGTTTTCCATGCAGGATCCTGGAGGCCTTAGTAAAGGCCAAGGTAAGCGTGAGCTGAAATTTCTTCTCGCCTACAAAGACTGAAATGCAGCATTTAGTCAGGGACTTGCTGTGGTGTCACACTTGTCAACCAGAACTGCACCCAGTTTTACAAGATTTCTAGCAATGCTCTTCCTTTACTTAAGTGAAGGTGCCATTGCTGTGTCAGCCTTCTCTGCCTACACAAGTGAACAGCACATCAGTTAAACCATTTAATTAAGAACCTTCTTAAAATAGCATAATTGGGTTTTCCTGGATATAAAAGGAGTGAGAGGTAGAAGCTAAACTATCATCTGAGTTAAAGAGTGTATTAGGATATTGCTGTCAAAGTGGACCCTTGGGTACTTAATTTAACACTACAGGGTTTTAAACTGCATGGGCTAATGAAGACACTGGAAGCACTACCTGATATTCAGGTTTTTGAAGACTGACTGTTTTGACAAGCTGTGCTGAAAGCATGTTGCAAATGTGAAGACATCTGTTTTCATGTTTGAATGATATTTAATACAGTGGAATTTATAATCCTGAAAACTGCTCAAATGTGAGAAGAAAATAGTACTTTATTCCATTGTTTTCCAGTTAAATAAAATCTCATTTCTCATCAGAGGAGGCATGACTGCTTGAGAAAAAGAAAAAGAAAAAAAAAGACAAAACACTACTCAGTGATGAAGTGGGATTTACGATCTTCTGCCCAATGACAACTGCATTATCTGCTGTAACAGAAGTGTGAGTCTAAGCCATTGTCCTGCAATACACCTGAGGGTTTTTGTATTCTTGCTTTTCTTATGGAAATAAATTGGAACACTGTAAGTGCCTGAGATGAGTAAAAGTGAGACAGTGTGCAAGTGCTTCTTAAAAATCTCTGAGTAAATAGATAGAGGGGGTGTTTCAAGCTCTAACACATCTCATCCTGTAAACTGTGCTCTCCTATCATTCTGTAACTCAACAGAACCATTTGGTTTTACACTGTTTTGCCAAGCAGAATAAAGTGATAATTACATTCTTTGTTTTGGTGTAAGGCTCTGTTCTTCTAGGATTTGACAACTGTTGTAAGACAGGAACATCACTGAGGTTTACAGTGTTTCTTTTTGTGATTTCTAATTTTATTTGCATTGCTGCCTCAGTAGAGATTCCAGTTGAGCAAAGTATGTGTTTACATTTGTGAATATGCTTAAATGATCTGAGGGATTACAATTTTAAACCAATAGATCAGTGGGAGGTTTACATTGAGACATACAGCTATAAAGCCAGAATTTGGGAACAAAATTGTTAAATATATAGGAGAAGCCCCGTTATGCTGGTAGTGGGCTGGAGAAGCTTTTACAGTTATATTGATAGGTAAAGCCTGGCTCAGGTCTGTAGCAACCAAAAGATGATGCTGTGGTTGGACGAAGAAGTCCCTATCACAAAACCCGTGAACCTACTACCACTTCAGTTGCCCACTATACCCCCAAGGGCAAAGGCATAACCTTGAATGAACTGCTTTCCCATAGTCCTAGGTCAGAGTAGCAGCATGGACAAGAGAGGAAATTCAGAATTCTGTGGAGTATGTGCATCTGTTCCTTTCTGTCCCTCACACTCCTGTTAGTCCCCTCACAAGATCTATTTTCCTTGTCCTTTTGACTGCTCCATTGTTTGAGGGCAGGTAGGCTTTGTATTTTGTCTTTCAATGCAAATGAGCTATCACACGTCAAGTATTTTCTTGACTCTTCCCATCAGTTTCTGTAAGTGCAGGTTTTTCAGATGACATCTACAGACTTAGTGGGCTTCAAAGAAGTGGGAAAAAATCATGGACTTTTTGTCACCATGTCCATGAAATAAGTAGAGCTTTCTTCTTCAGTCTTCTCTAAATACTCCTTTAGTCTTCTCTAAATACTTGGCAGGTACTGCTGATCAGGTAGTGGTCTCTGAGTCATAGAATCATAGAATCATAGAATGGCTAGAGTTGGAAGGGACTCCCAGAGGTCATCTAGTCCAACCTCCCTGCAAGAAGCAGGGACACCCCCAACTAGATAAGAGTCCTTGGATTTCTTTTGAGAAGAATGGAGAATGGCTTCTTTCTATATTTTCTGTGTTTGGCCTTGCTATGTAGATCTCTTTTTCAGCTTATTTCACTGCTTAATTTGGTTTCTGTGACTGTGCAGGCATTGTTTGCAGAAGTAAACCACACCAAATTAAGAAAAATTATTTTGCCATGGCAGTATGTGCTCTCTGACAAACAAGAGACTAAAAGTACTTTTCCAAGTTTCACTCATAATCCAGAGCTTTCCTTACAATAGTAATACAGCATATGCGTAGCCCAAATATAATCCACTCCTCTAAGCATAGCATCAAGAAAGAAGTTCAGAGTATTGTGTTGTCTTATGCAGAATACTTTCTTAGGCAAATAATAAAAAAGGGCATGACATAAACACAAGATAAAGGATAGGACTACCAGCTCAACAAATCCTCCACTTTGGAGAGATTACTGCAGAAAAACAGATGACTTGTTATATCCATAACAGGTCAGATGACCTGTTATATCCATAACAGGTCATATGTGCCTAGACAAAACAGAGGCAGCTAGGTCTTTGCTCTACCTAGTTTTTGTCCCAAAATACTTCTTCATGCTCTTATTTCTTGCGGCAACAAATGATCTTAGTGAGTGCCAAACCTGAATCAAGAAGAGTTGAAACAAAACTTTCTGCGTTATTGTTTAGGAATAAATCACAGTCTTTACCCAGGCCTTAGTTAACAAAATGTGAGAGAAGCACCAAGAATATGATTCAACAAGAAAAACTTATTTTCAGAAAAAAACCCAACCAAATCCACAACTAAACAAAACTTAAACAACCTCCCCCTGCAACAACAACCAAACCCAAGCATGACGTGTTGTAAAAACCACTGGGTGCCAGTATTGTGTTATTATGGCAGTATCATTTCTCTCCTTCATAAATTGTTGCTGTTTTCCCTTAGCAATGACACAAGTCCTAAATACAGCAAAGCTGCCTGCTCCCTCACTGGCAGTGCTCAAGGCCTGGTTGGGTGGGACTTTGGGCAACCCAATCTAGTGGAGGGTGTCCCTGCCCACGGCAGAGAGTTGGGACTAGATGGGCTTTGGGGTCCAATCCAACCCAAAATATTCTCTGATTCTGTGAAATAGTAGTTTTTCCCTTATAGCTGGAAAAAGATGTGTAATACTGAGCAGATTCCTCTTAGGTCTGCTTTACGTGCATATCTGGAGTCATCAGGAAGCCCCCCTTTTGACCCCATTGTTTTGATTTCTTCTTAATAGATATTGTGTCCAGAAGGGAGGCTTATAAATCATAATGCTGCAGGCACTTCTTTCCCATGCTTTATACTCTGAGCACAATGCTCCTGCCTGGTGGTGAGGGTTTCTGCAACTAGGTAGAGCAGGATGGCCAGGATGTCCCCCTGCCATCTCAGCATCAAGTTTCCAAGGCAGAGCAACTAGCTGGCTACACCCAGGGTGCCAGAAAGTACTTCAGAGACCACCTTCATTGCTTGCCATTGTCTACTGTTTATTTTTTTCCTCATCTGCCACAGATTTCTGATGTAATGCTTGTACTATAAAATGTTATGAAATCTTCTTATGGTTAAAGAGTAATGTGATTTTTTAAACATATGCAACAGCGTGACTATAAAATGGTATCACAACTGAAGTTCCTGTGACATGAAGCTGCCACCTACCATCTCTTTGGGTCTGGCTTGTTTTGCCCTGGTTTTAAATGACATGTTTAGAGATTGCAGTATTTGTATTCAGCATTGTATTTTTCTAAATGTTGTCAGTCTTGCCAGGAAAGACATCTGCCAGTCTTTTAACATGGGGAGGGGATTCAGTAAGATAGCTCTGTTGTCATTCCCTCGGATGATGTTTCATTGAATGTTTGCCTAACTGTAGTGTTGATGTTGCTTTTTTGATGAAAGCAGTTGAGCTAGGTGATCAATGAAGTCCAACTAGAATTGCATACCTACGTTTGTAGATGGTAATTAATTAGCAGCAGTGAATTTAAGGGATGAATGACAGATTTTTTTCTTACAGACAGTATGTAGGAACTAATGTACTTGGCAACTCCAGGAATATTAAGTGGTTATTTATTCATATTTAAAAGTTCAAACCAATCTGTATCCAGACCTAAATTTCCCATTCTTGTCAAAACTCCCAGGTGCTAGAGCTTTTCTGCAGGGCAGTTAGGAATGTAGGCTGTACATATATCTTGAACACCCTAATAACATGTTTTGTTAAGATAGGTGTTCTTCTAGAGTATCATGCAGATGTATTTTGGGATGACCAGAACACACGCTATGTAGCTTAATTTATCAGGAAAATGTTGGCTTGAAGCTACATCTTTTCTGATTGTAGATGTAAATAATTAATTTATCCCTCTCTTCTGCTGAATTCCTCTATTTCACAAATATTGCAGTCTCATTCCTATGAAGAAATTTTAGCTCATAAATTTTCCACTGTCCCTTTTTGCTATGTGGTATGCAGTTATAATCTTATTTCTGGATAAAATTTAAGAAGACAATTCCCATAGTGAGTTAAGTCAGGTCATTACAGAAGAAAGTTCCTATATTTAGAAGGAAATTAATGAACAGTAAGCAGGAAGACAAATGCACAGTGTAACTCAAGCACACTTAAGGATGTCATTGGGTAATAGTGTGCACTGTTACTGTAAAGAAGTTCATTAAGAAATCTATTGCTTTTTTTTTTTTAGTTTGCAGAGAATATTTATTCATTACTATGTTTTGTGTTCCACCCCTCATAATTCTTTTTCCAAATGTGTCTGCTGTCATTGCTGTGTTAGAGATATTTTACCTCTGGTCCACACTGGTAGCCTCCTGTACACAGATGAAGTGACAAAAAGTTTGTTCCTGCAGGGAAGGTGAACCACAGACCTTTGAGTGTATGAATCATTTCCCTCTCCCTCAGCCATCTCTCAAGTGTAATGTCCTGTCTGACTCAGATTCATCATAACTCAGTTTGTAATGTTGTAGCAGCCTTGCTGCCCTCATCTTTGAAACCTTGCCTCTTGCCTTCAGTCTGCTGCTAGTGGCTTGTCCCATGGGAGCCTTGTCTTCCCTTGCATCTTGTAGCACTATTCTTTAGTCTCCTCCCTGATAGCAGGTCTACATGCCAAACGTATCTTCCATGATGGCTCTTTGCCCAGGGCCCCACATGGCAGAACACTTGCTCTCCAAGCTGTTGCCCAGCAGCACCTGCAGGAATAGTGCAGCTTCTTTAAGTGATGGTGAGGGGCCCAGAAAATGTGGCCACATGCTTGGGATGACCAGACTTCCTGGCTGCAGTTCTCTTGCCAAGGCACTGGTTCTTCCTGTAGAAATGTGCCACCTGCTTCCTGATCCAGCATGCCATTGCCACGACACAGGCTGGGCTGTTTTGTCAGAGGCATGACTGATAAGTCACCCACCTGCTGCTGCCCTGTGCTGGGTGGGACATGGTGGGAGGAAGAGGGGAGTCTCTGGGTTCATTTTCAGCTTGTGTCACAGAGCTGCCCTCAAAGAGGCAGCAGTGTCGAGTTGCTGGAGAACAGTGATCCCTAATTCCCTGGTCATGGGCTCCTGCTGAAGTATATCCAGAGAACTTTTAAAATTTAACTGAAGGGTGACACAGAGAGCAGTAGAATAACACTGTCAGCAAAGACCTGAAAACCAGTATTGGAGATGATCTTAAAGAGTTTAACCTCCTGTCCACAGGAACCGATGGGAATCTTTAGATCTAGCTGCAGTGGTTGTCCAAATGCAAAAGCATGAGTAGCTGTGAAAGAGTAGTCAAGAAATGAAGATTAAGGCCTCTTTTTTCCCTCCTCCATAAATGGAAGAGGTGTGTTTACTTGCACAAAGTATATCTGCACAAGTCCTACCTATACTAAAATTCCTTTGGAGGCTATGTTAATGTTACTTTTTGCATTCTATAAAGAAAACAGCCTGAGGTTTGACAGCAAATCTAAAACCATGAGGCAAGAAGATAACAGCAATATGAGTGGAAAACAGAAGAAGGAAATGCATTCAAATTCTTACAGATATTAAGTGTTCAGTGTCCAAGCTGGTGAAGTTGATAATGAGAACACATTAGGTAAATAGTATGATCTGTTGAAAAATAAGCACTGAGGCAAATGTTGACCCTTAAATATTATTTTCAATGATGACCTATATTCTTTATTTCCCCTTGAGACACATTTATTCTGGTTGGAGCAAAGAATGTAAAATTACATTTTTAATAGCATTTTATTTGATAATTTGCTTTATAGAATTGTGTCAACTGAAGGAAGGAAAAGAACTTTTTGTGATCTCTCATGACAAGTGTGCTCAGTGTTTATGCTAGCCTTTTCTGTTGGATCAAGTCCCTAATGGACAGTCTCTCTGTTCAATTCTCTTACTCCCATTCCAGATATTTGTTGTAAATATGAATTCTGATGTGTTCTGGAAGACACATTCTGCTGTATTCTGCTGTGTTCTGAGAGAAGAGACTCTTTTGTAGCTGTATCTAGACCTACCGCAACAGCAGATCAATGCAGAAAATTGAATGAATGCTTATATATAATTCTTGGAACTCTGATGGTCTTACACTGTTACTCTATTAAATAGCTTGTTGCTCTTGGATGGGTGATACTAGACCAAAGTGTCATGAAATGTTTTAGTTGCTGAAGTCGCATGACTTGCCTGTGTGTTGAAGAGAAAAGCAGATGACATGTAAAAGCTTTGTTTCCCATAACATTCCCCAAATTGGGCAGTCTGCCAGCCTGGAGCATGTCCCCATGCCAAAGAGCAGCATCTCTAAAACTGGAAACCAGAGCCACTTCTGCATGGTCATCTTGTGGAGTGTGTTGCTCTTATTGATGAGACCACTGAAGATCAGAGAGAGAATTGTTATTGACTCTTGCATGTATATGGGTAGTAGAGGTCCATGATGGCAAGGATTAAAAATTCATCTCCTGGTTCTGCACAGCAGTGTATGTGGTGGTTGACCTTTGCCTTGCACTCTACAGTATGGCCATTCAACCAAGCTTGTAAATTGGTCTTCAGAAGAAAACAAACACTCGTTTCTGCTGTCCACTTAGAAAAAGAATTATTTTCCAAGGCTTAAGACCTGCTTTATGCCACTTTAATTCTTCTCATTAGTTACGGATAGACTGCTATGAGACACATTCCATATGTTGTGTATGTGTTTGCATATATACACTTGTGTCTGCTGGAGTCTGTGTGTGGTGGTTAAGCTCCAGGCAGAGGCTAAGCACAATAAGCCACTCACCTCTTGAGGAGAAGCCCCTGTAGATTGTGATAAAGACAGTTTACTGATAAGCATTTCTTGGGGTGGGAACAATAACTGACACACATGGTGATATCACAGAGTACTTTACTGACCAACAAGAAGCTAACACAGACCACTGTACTGACACAAGGGGGACCTGCACCAACTCTTTGCCTCTGCCCCACCACCCCCTTTTCTAGGGGCTTGATCGATGTCAGGTGGTGTGGAAAACAGCCCAGGAGAACTCAACTTACCTGTGCTGGCTGCTTGGGAAAGTTAGCTCTGTCCTGGCCATAACCAGGACACTATGTTAAACAGCAGTTTTGGTTCTTGAGGCCTCTGACTGTTCAACACTGGAAGTAACTTACACTGAACTATCTGGATAAATATTTAATCCCCCAAATTACTCAGTAGTGAGCTTTTTTTTTAAGATGTGAGAAAAGTGTGTTGAAAGGATTTTCCTTTTGCCTTATAAAACTCATAAACTCTTGTGATTGTAGAATCAAAATTATTCTGGTGAAAACCTATTTGTGATTTATTTTCTTAAAATGTCTACTCCCATTGACACAGCTGCTATAGACAGTAAGGGTTATTCTGTTGATAATCCACAGGCTCTGTGAATGTCTCAGAGTAACAAGAGCTTTCATTTCTTTTATTCTCTGTAATTTATGGTTTATAATTTCCTGTTTTCCTAGAATTTCCAAAGAGTATTCTTAAAGTTTGCCTTCAAATGATAAAAAAAAAAGATAGAAATTCAGACTTAGAAAGAAACTTGCAGTTAATTTGCTTTCTGGCACCTAAAGGCCAAAGAGCAGTGGGACTTCATTGGGAGACCATATGGGAAAACTCTTGGCTCTCCTTATTACCACTTTCTCAGTAATCCCTGCATTCATAGTGAACCAAAAAGCATTCATACATTATAGCATATTGGGTTCAATATGTTGGGAAGTAAATTGTTCCATCCTTATACCTATGGCACAAATCATAAGACTGAAGCATTAGTGAAGTTTTTTTCTGCCTTTGTCCCTGGTGTACCACGGATTGGGAAGAGTGCTTGAAATTACAGTCTGGTACAATGCTCCAAGATAAAGTCCAGGCTTAAACCTTTTTCTTTTTTTTTTTTTTTTTTGGGGGGGGGGTGGGGGGGGGTGGACAGATGAGGAGGTGTTAGGAAGGCACATTTGGGATATTAAAGAAAGCAGAGGAGCTGGACCTGTTCTGAGAGAGAAGCGTCTTTCTCCTCAGCCATTGCACAGCAATAGTTTAAGAATAGAATAAAAGGAGAAAATATGAAATCTTATTCATGTTAAAAATCAGAAATCCATCTGCCACATCTTTTTTCCTTGGAATCACTCTGCTTTGATCTAGAGAAGGAAGTTAACTTCTGTATAATGGAGGTCTTAGTGCTAAGGCAAGCATTATTGCTGAAATTCTGGTAGGTTTGTTCCAGCCCTAAACTATTCAATTAGCCAAACCTAGCCATTTGGTCATCAACAGGCTCTAACAATGCAACAGCAGTGGCAATGGGGGAAGATATGGTCCGGGAGTTTCTTTTGGTTACCACTGGTCCTGCTCTTGAGAACAGGTTAAGAGAAGAAAGGAAGATGCTTTGAATACTAAGGCTGTAGCAGCTCAATATTTGCGTGTACAGAGATTTCTTAGCACTATATGCTCAGAATGAGTGATTCTGTTGGAAAATAATAAGAGAGTAAAATTGAGCCTTTGCATTGAAAATGTTTTTTCAAGATGACAATGAATAAGAGGAGATTTGAAAGGTTGTCTTTTACTTCGAAGGAAAAGAAACTGGAACTGACCCAAGGAGAATAGGTAAATCTGGAGAGTAGAAGTGAGGGCTCAGTAGAGGCAGCACAACATGCTATGTAAGCTGCTGATTATCTTGCTCTGATGCTTCACTGTTAGTGAGAGGGATGTACATGATAAGGCATCTAACAATTTCTCATTTCCCAGACATTTGGAGGTCAGGATCTTGACAGAAGTGATGATTTGTAGGAGTCCCAGTCCCACTTTCTCCCTCTTGTCTCTCCACATAGTCTCTCCTTACAAAGTTCCTTATGATGGGTGGATGTCACCATCAGGATATCTTTTATTAGATGAGAAATTGTTTCTTTGTGTTTTCCTTAAGTCATTAAAATACTGGCAATTGCATAAAAAAAAGGCTTGGATGGAAAAATTTGCATTACATTTGCAACCCACAGAATTGTCATCAGTTTATCTTGGAGTCATGAAGACCTCTCATATCTCTTACAGCATGGGACATATGCATTCTATTTTAGTATTAACTACTAGCAATGTATACCTTGGCAAATCATATAAACCCCTAGTCTCTTATAAGGGAAAATACAGTCCAGAGAACAGGAGTAAAGAATTTTCTTGCAGTTGATGGCCTAGAGCAACAAATGTTGCAGAAACCACAGACTCAAACATACGCTTATGAAGCAGAAGTCATTCTGCTAAGCTGAATCACAGCAAGCATGCACCCAGGTTTTTTGTTGAATGGGGTCAAATACCATGCAGAGGTGTCTGTTGCTTGTGCTGATCATGACTGAGATAAATACTTCCAATGAACACTATGCAAGATAACTTTGAAAGAATGCACAACAAAGATTTGCAAGGTGAGATTGATACAATTATCATGTTTATTAAAACTTACAGTATGGGTATTTATCCTGCTGACACAGTTTGTCAGCTGATTTTCTTTTATCCTGTACATTATGTGCATGACTATATGTATGATGGAGTCCCCTGTATGGGACTCTCCTCCTAACATGGTGCTTTGGATCTCACTTCTTGACCTTTATGATTTCCTCATCTGCTTCTACCTTCCTGCTCTCCAAACGTGAGAGGCAATGTCACCTTACTTAACTGACATACGTGCAACAATGCAGGGTTTCTCCTGTGTCAGCCTTGGAGTGACAGAGTACAAGGTGACAAAGGAATTCTTCTAGTGTTCTGTTGTGTGCTTAGTTTCCTTCTGTCTTGTACTGATGTGCAATGAGGCTGTGAGGAAATACTCTTTGTGAAATAAAAGGGATATTCCAAGTGTGAAAAAAAAAAGTAGATGGCCCTGTAAATAGACAAGAAGCAGTGATGCATGAATTTAAGGATCAGAGGTAGCAAGGATCACAGTAATTTGCATAGAACTAATAATTTTCAGTCCATTCACTAATCCATGTGGTCACTCTTCAGTCAAATATATAAGGACTAGCTTAATATTAATTTATGAAGAGTTTCTCAGATTATTATGCTTAAATTTTTATATTTTTTTTATCCCTTGTGTTGCCTTAAACTGGAAGTTTCACTAGAAAAGTAAGAGACATTTCTCATTTTCCTTGCAGGTGCAAAGTTTTGGATGACAGCTGAAAATCTCCTTTATCTTTCCTTCCCCTGTTTTTCTGTGTTTGGGAACTGGCCTTGAGAGTTTCACAAAAAGGAGGTGAATGGATACATAGGCTGGTCCCAGTGTTCCTTGGAGGATCTGTAATTTAATAGAGTTCATCAGTGGAAAAAAGCCTATAATACTGTCTATAATAAGCCTATAATAATCTGTCACTCTTTAAGCAACCGTTGGTTAAACAGAGTAGTACAGACTTGATCTTCTCATGTCCTCTTGTGGGTATGTATCTGTGAAGAGCTGAAATTATCTGACTCTTTATCAATGTATTTATGACTCACATATGCCTTGTTGCAGCCTGCAGTCACCAGTGACCTGAAAAAATACTGAAAACTGTTATTTAAATAATGGTGATTGGAATGGTCCTGGGCTACTGAAAAGTCGTGATAAACTTTAAGGGGCAGGATCTTGATTTCTGGCAGGTGCAGCCATTGCACAGTAGGGTATAGATTAAATTTTAGAAGAACCTGCTGCTGTCTCTCTTGTGCTCTTGAAAAGGATGTAGAAGGGCAAGGGTTATTTCAAGTGTATGGGGCAATTCCACTTCTTTTTGAATTCTGGAGGACAAAATGTCCCAGCTTTACTCCTGAGTGATTGTAAACCTCTTTGTTGTTATTGATGTCAACAGAGTGCCATTGAGCAGGACTGCTGGAGCCAACAGTGCAGCATGTGAAGGCTTGGGTGCTGTCTGACCAGGAGGACACTCTTCAACTATTAGAAATTACATCCTTAACAATGTGACATGTTTTCCATGCTGTAAGCATGTTTGAGCCTGGTTAGCAGACCTGGGAAAAGGAAGTCTGCATGAAAAGACAAGTTTTTGTAGTTAATATCATCATTATACCAAAGTTAAAAACTACCATGGCAAGATATTTTTCCTGGCATTTTAAAATGTGACACACTGGTGACTGACTGACTTACAAGGTCAGAGTGAAATCAGTTAAAAAAAATTCTTCTTCATAAAAGTCTTCAGTGGAAACTGTATTTAACTGTAACTGTTTATTCTGTGGTTTAGGGGCAGCAGTGAGAAATTTGTAGCAAGTGACTAATCTGAATTTAGAATGAACTTTAGTCTATAAAAGATGTACGTGATTTTCTAGGAAAAGGATTGATTTTAAGCTAACTTTCTCTAAGTGCAAATTATTATTGAATGCCCTGTAACAAGTGTCTGAGGACTCTGGGCTTGTCTAGTTTGGAGAAAAGGAGGCTGAGGTGTTACCTCATTGATCTCTACAGCTTCATGAGGAGGGGAGGTGGGGAGAAAGGTGCTGAGCTCTTCTCCCTGGGATTCAGTGACAGGACACATGGGAATGTCTGCACCAGGGGAGGTTTAGACTTGGCATTAGAAAGCATTTCTTTACTGGGAGGGTCATCACACACTGGAATGTGCTTTCTGGGGAGGTGGTTGATGACCCAAACCTTTTTGATGGGTGGTTGATATCCCAGGTCTTTGAGAGGCATGCCCTTAATAACATGCTTTAAGTTTTGGTCAGCCTTGAAGAAGTCAGGGAGCTGAAGTAGATGATCATTGTAGGTCCTTCCAACTGAAATATTTTAGTCTAGTCTAGTCTAGTGTAAATTTCAGTATTTTCAGCAGTTCTCATCCCTTGGGGCCGATGGCAAATCTCCTACTGATTCATTGTAGAATAACAACAGTTTTATTGTGGTTAATGCACTGCAGCAATCAATTCTCAAAACTATATCAATATGAAAAGTAATAGCAGAGCATTTTTTAATGGAATTTCCTTCTCAGCAGTAAGTTCTCCCTAACAACTGTACTTCTTGTTTCTCCTATTTACAGAAGCTGACATTTCCAAAGTTCTCTGTATTTGAGATAATTTTTGCATACGTACTGTTAGAATTCCGAATATTGTCCCTAGTCTAAAAATGTGAATATTATTTGAATATTATCCTTGATGATAAGGATAATTCAAACTTCAACCTGATCCTTATGAAGTTCTGAGTGGATGCTAGTTTAACATTGTTTTGGCTGTTGTGGAAGTGTAACCCAGTTAATAATGAGTTTTCCAAGTCTCTAGCTAATGGAATACGGTGATTTGTATATTGAACTTTTCCCTAAGCCTCAGACAAAGATCCTCTTTGAGCATAAATGCTTGAAAATACCAGCAAACACTGCTGTCCTTGTCATCCAGACAATGCGATCCTATGTAATTTAAATAGGATGGGATTTTTTTCCCGTCTGGGGAAGATAACATCAATTTTTGCTGGCTAAAGAAAATGAATTCTCAGTTAAACATGGAGAACAGGGACATATTATGGAATTTTGGCCATGATAAAGCTGATAAAACTTTAATTGCTGTAGTGTGACCAGCTGTAGTGTGACTCAGCAATGTTATTCTGAGATTGTGCAGGAGAGAAAGCCTATCCTCTCACCTGATGAAGTCATTCTTAAACAAGGTCCACTGCAGGCTTTTATCCTTGGGAACAAAGCTTTGTGAGCCAGAGATGAGAAACAGGACTGGTTTTTAGTCTCAGTAATCAAAAAGAAGGATGAAAAAAGTCAGGATATAAACAGGAAGCAAGGCAGATGTCTGCAGGCTAAGGCTTACCATTTTTTTTTAGGTTTTAAGGGCTGCACCCAATGCCAGAAAGCAAAAGTCATCCCTTAGCTCAGGCCTCTGATATCAGCAAATCAGACAGTAGAGCCATGGCCTCTGAATTTTCCAGGTCTGAACCTGAACATTGCTGGGCCCATGTTTAAAACTACCGTTGCTTAGACCAGTTCAGCAGACGATGAAAGTAAAACACTCTTTTGAAGTCACTGCCACTACCATGGCTTATCCTAGATGAATATCTGGCTCCATGTTTATGGATTTGGGCCCAATATATATAAAATTATTACACAACTTACAATGTTATCCTTGAAATTTAAGATTACCTAAATAGATGATAGCTCTGCCTCTCCTCCAGTAGAGCTGGCTCTATTAAACTCCAAATATAAAACTGTTGTTTGGCTTTGCTGCAGAATTTCAAGTCATGAGTGCTTGTAAAAGACAAGCATTTGCCCATGTGGCATATTTGTTTATTGGTACCATGGTTATAGAGTGGCGCTTAACCCTTGATGAATGAAGAAAAATAGATTTTGTCAACAATAGAAATAAACTTAAGGCAGTACTAAGGTTGCAAGAGTGAAATATTATGGCTGGTATGTTTTAATCCTTACTACTAAAGTCAGAAGTGCTTTTCTGCTGCTACCATTAGGTGTTGTAGGTCAGACTCTCAAAGAGATGTGCAGAAAAAAGCAGAATTTTCTAGATGAACCAAAGGAAGTTACAAGGAGTAGGCATGTCTGGCCTCTTACAGAAGTGTGTCTGAACCACACACCACAACAAACAGCCAAGATGGTTTAAGCCATCAAAGTAAAACTCTTTTTCTTTTGGGGTTTCTTATGTGACTCATAAAGTGGCTCATGACTTAAGCGATAATGCACTTAGGTCCCAGACTGGAGGTGATATTGCATGTCTTTCCTCAAGATACTTAATTTATTCAACCTGTTGCCAGTAGTGAAGCGGATTTAAATGGCTTATCCTTTACTTCATGATCAGTTTTCTGCTAACTCCTCCAGAAAACAGCCCGAGGTCATGTTATAAAAATAAAGTATACTTTGTTACTAGTTTAGTTTAAGAAATTACATTTTCTTTATCTTCTCTTTATGGATGTGGCTCAGAATGGTCCACAAATAGCTATTGAGAACTGTGGCACATGTTTGCTCATAAATTAGCTGTTTGTAAAACAAAATTTTTTGAAAGGATTGTATCTAAACTTTCTGGACAGGGGGAGTCTGGGGCTGTTCAAAGATGAGAGAGGAGAGAATTGCAAGGGGGTAAAGGAAGTGGAACAATATGGTGATGAATGTGGAGTGTCTTCCTCTCTTTGAGAGTCCCAACATTTCTGTGCTTTCCTGTGCTTTTCTCTCTTTTGACCAGGTCACTGAGTAGAAGGCTCTGTCATTAAAGGAGGAAAATAATATTAGAAACTCTAGAGCAGTTATTAATGTCTATATTAACGACTGTGTACAGCTAGGTTGCTTTCTGGATGCTGAATGCCATGTTTGTAACAAAAAATCTTTTATAAGAAACAAGAAAAATGCATATGTTCTTTCCTTTTTTTCTCCTTTAGAAGCAATTAATCAGTGCAAATGGTTGTAATACCCTTCACAGTGCATATGCAGCAAACATTATTCAGTATGAAGAGGGCTTAGTGTCAGATCAATATTTTGCTCAGTGTGCAAAATATTGATCTGACCTTAACAATACCAGATTCAGTGCACACAGAGGAAGAATTTTTAATAGAAATGGGACAATATTTGTATAATAGCTTTTTTCTTTGGTATTAAATATGACTAATTTGTGATGAATATTGACTTTTGTATTCTTCAGCTTAAAAAAAATAGGCTTGTTGCTTTGTCTTCCAGGTCCCTATACAATAAAATATTTCCAAAAGTCATGTGATGACTTTTCATTTGAGTTGGAGTTATTTTGAAGGTTCAAAGAAATGCATTTGTGGTGGCATTGTTTAGGAGCCTACTGATTAGCAGTGCTCACTGCATGCTGAGGCACCCCTTCTGCTTTGATTTGAATATTATTAATTTACCCCTTTCAAGGGGCCCTCTTTGTCTTAATATGAAATGGCTATTTGATGAATGATGTGCTAGTGAATGGCCCTTAGCCAATTAGCCAGTTGCTCATGCACCTTTAAATAAAACTGATTGGGATGTGTAGTGTTCAGTGCTTGTGTAGCTGTGTCTGCAGTCCTCCAATTATTCTTACAAGGTAAAGGAGGCAAGCAGTATTGTTTCGCTCTAACAAGATGGAATTTCTTTTCCGGAAGTTTGGATGTTTGCATTTCTAAGCATCAGATGCATTTCCATGCACAGAATATGTCAATTAGCATGAGAGCTGAATATCTACTATAAAGTGTGTGTTTTAGCAGCTAAATGTGTTATGCTTTATGAGAACAGTTATTTCCACTGAAAGAGCTAAGACAGAGTTTTTTATATACAGAATTGCAAATGTTGGTAGATTATAGGAAGCTACCTTACAGTTGAAGGATTGCAAATACCAGAATCCTACAGAATGCCAGCCACCATCTGATTACTTGTGACATGATGGACAAAATGCAGAATATACAAAGTACCTAATTTATAGTGTTCTACATCTGGAAAAAAACCCACAACAAGAAAAAAAAAAAACAACCCCACCCCAAAACCCCAAACAAATCCAAGAAATTCCTCTATACTTGTTAATAGAAAACATCAAGTTTGAAAGAACAATGGGAATAAATCAGTATTGATGAAAACTGAGGATAACTTATTCACTGCTGAATATTCCACTTCGTTTAAAATGTTTAATTCTATACAGGAGTACCATAAAGGAAGTTGTAATCCAGAAAGCAAAGGACAATAATATACCATGATTTACTTAATCTGACTACTAGCTACAAATTAGAGGAACACCATCACCCCTTGAAATACCAGTGTGGCCAGTAGCCTGCAGGATTGAGAGTACTCAGGTGAAACATATTCAGCAGTCATTCCTGTACCTTTCCATGATCAAGGATTTACATACTTGCAGCTTTAGGTGAACATTCAGTTGCTGTTAACTTTTCTAAATTAATTACAAGGATTCACAATGATACTTTCTAGCATATCAGACAATATCATCTGTGACACAGAAACATCAGCATTGTATAGAATGTCATGGAAGTCTGATTCTTCAAGTAACTTAAATACAAACAAGTGTCTAATAAAGACATTAAATTCTGTTTTGTTTTGTTATTTAATCTTACTGCTTTAATAATGTGCTCATGATTAATCAATGTTTATTGCCATTCAGGAGGATGTTTGCCTCTAGAAATACCACTTTGGTGTTGAGGAAACAGCAATTTTGCTGTATAAAGAAACAGCAATTTTGCTGTATTTTCGTGCTGCAAAATTTGGGAGACAGTCTTTATTCTTAAGAACCTAATTTCGGTATCAGAACTCTGTTTCCATGTTCTATACCCATATTCCTTTTTTTAGTCTATTTAACTGTTTTCCTGTACATGGTTATAGAGTCATGATGTCAAATGAAGTAAAAGAAAATAACTTTTCCACATCATTCAGGGAGCAAAGTCACAGTGTTTCAAGCCCTTTTCTCTTCCCTTGTTTCCAGCATCAGGCACAGCAGCCTAGACTTTCTTTACTCTGTGTTGGTGTCCCTCTGTATGTATTTTGCTTACACTACTCCCAGCTGTGTATGTGTCCAGTATATCTAGTGCATCTAAAGGATGACATGTTGCAAAACAGTCCTGCAGAACTTAATAACCATTTATTGCTTCAAAACAGCTTTGAGATAGACTTCCCAGAGCAGGATGATACCCCAAAGAGAGATTAGGTCAGTTTCCTAAGCAGACAGAGATTCCTCCCAGATGCAGATTTGTAAAAAATAAAACTCAAGATCCTTATTTCTCAAATTTCTTTGTTTGAAAGATGGGTAAGCAAGTCAAGTTTCTTGTGATGCTTGTAGATTTTTAACCTTTTTGGATGAAATAGGACCCTGTGTTTGCATGGCAGTTCTGGGTTGGAAACACCTGGTTTTGATTTGGAAATGACATGAGAAGCTCTGATTCTGTGTTTAATTTCAGATGAAATCTGTGTGGCGGTAATGCAGAGCAGCACTGTGCTGGATCCTGGTTACAATGAGCACCTCTAATTGAATTGATGAAAACACTCCCCCTTCTTCCCTTCCTCTCCAGCTCTCCCAAGTTCAAAGTATTAAGAATAAAGAGTTGGCATGAAATGGGGGCAAGAACCTCTTCCAAACAGCATGCTCCAGAGCTCCTGGATAAAGAAACCTTACAGCTTTAGCTGATGCTGTGGTACAGGTCAAGCAGCAATCAGCTTCACTACAGAGGAAAAAAAAGAGACAAAATGTAGGGACTAGAAAGACCAGAAAAGGGATAAATGTAAAATGAAGGGATAAATCCTTCAGATTGGATTATTCTAGAGTGTACATCACCCACTGGGTGCCCTGGGAGGAAGAACTCCTCTTGCTTTGTCTTCATTTTTTAAGATAGTGCAGGGTTTGGATATTATCCCTGAGAGTGCTTCCAACCACATGGACAACTGCCATGTCTCTAGCTGCTACTTCCAGATAGAGGTAGCCAGCTTCTTGGAGATATAGGGTGAAGCCAAGTGGTTTCTGGTGGCAACTTGCCCACACAGGTGTACATAAAATTACCTAAATACTGGCTTCTTTAGTGCCTTCCCACAATTTCCTTTTACTGGTAAGATACAGGCACGTTGTTCCTAGTAAGGAATAGTGCAGTTTACTTTTTGCAGTGAGGATTCATGGTATGCTCTCCTAGAAAGAACTAAAATATGCACAGGTGAATGCAACAAAAATGGGGAACATCTTGAGGCTGTTGAATGATTTCTGGCTCTGAGACATCTGGACAGTGGTTTTGTTGAAGTTGCAGAATTTGTTTCTACTGTTTCTAGTCTACACTGTTGATTTTGTCCATTTCTTAAATAAGATTGAAAAATGAACTGAAAGAAACTCTGCTGTGCCCAAACCCGTGGCCAAGTCTGGACAAAAGCATTCCCTGAAACTTTTGACCAATGGGTTGTTAAGTTTCTTGGATACCAAAGTGTTAGTTGCATCCTGGCCCACCACATAAAGTTGATCTCTGAGGAACCTTTGCTTTTCTATTCTTTTTTCAGGTTGGGGTTTATGTCCTAAGGTCAGCCACAGACTAAGTACTGCCAGTTGGCAAAGCTGTGCACTGTGCAGAGCAACAAGAAAAATAAAAATCTGGTGTGATGAAAAATCAGGAGGTGAAATACTCTGATGCTTGTGGGTCCTCTGAAATTCTAACCACATTCTCATTGTTATCTGTAGTTGTCATAGAAACTGGGTGAGAATCTTTCTTCCCAAATCTACAGAGATCAGAAAAATGCCTTTTTCCTACAGTGACCCAAGTCCTGACAAGGATGCTGGTAGACCACTGGAACAAGTTGCATGGAGAAGTGTTGGTGGCCCCATCGCTGGAGATATTCAAGGTTAGGGATCTTGTAAAACAATCTGATATAGTAAAGATGTCCCTGCTTACTAGACTAGACGACCTATAAAGGTCCTTTCTTACCTAACGCAATCTGTGGTTCTATGTTTCTATAAGGGCCCTAACCTCTCTCCAGTGCCAACATACATCTGATGACAGTTTTCTTCCAACCTGTCTGCATGCTTGGTATTGTGGTGCCATAGCACCTATGTAGCTGTTGGTGCCACATCTGCATATTCTGGAGTGACTTGTAGAACAGACAATCCCATTGTCTGTTCATTTAAAACTGAACTGGATGCAGCTCTGGAAAGGTACTGCCAGTATGAGCTCTGGGTTTGCTGAGATAGCCTAACTGGTCCCTTCCGTCTTTCAACATCTGTGAAGTATTAAAAGTCCCTTTACTTATAGTAATTACCCTCTCACTTAACTTGCAATCATTAGTAACTTTTAGACAGTCAATAGAAATATCAAATACTTTTCATGTAAAGTCTAAGTGAAGCAATAAGAAAACAACTATATCCATCCAAACTTCCAGCCTTTTACTGCTGCGTTTTTGATCAATGACGGTTCACCATTCCGATGTTTTCTCTTCCTTTTTAGTTCCTTTCATCTTTTTACCATTGCGTGAGTACAGTGACCACTGCTGCTTAGCACATAAACCAGTTTCAGGCAAGGTTGTCCTCTTGCAACCTTCCGTGATGTTACAGGAGATGCTTGGAAGGCAAATCAGTTCTGGAGTGAGCTGAAGAACAAACTGTCTATGTTGCTTTTCTCTGTTCTCATTGCCTCCTTTTAATCAGGGAACAGATAATTTCCATTCAGGCACTAATTAACCTGTCAGAGGAAAGTGACATCGATATTTTAGATGTGATGTGTTTCTGTAACAAGGCTGTTAAACCTATTAGTGATCATACAGCAGATGGGTGGGCATCTTGTGAATTTGAACAAATGTTTTCTGCTTAGAGGGCATAAAAGAATAATTGCACACTCTAGCTCCTAGCTCTATAGGCAAGTGAGAACTTTAATATGGAGAAATACCATGAAGTTTTCTGTGCACACATAAGCCCTTTCTTTAAGCACTGGGGCTTGGTGTCAGAGGCCTTCTGAGGAAAACCAGACTGCAGAAAGGCAAGAGATGAGCTACTCATCAGAAAATCAGTGGTTTTATAGACATTTCCAAAATCACATAATGAAAATCAGTTTTTTTTTTCTGTAAGTAACTCAGTTATTTTCCAGATATCTGCAATGACATTATTTTTTTTACTTTCCCTTAGCCTCCATTTCTGACTGCATATGAGATGTTTTCTAAACTCTTTTCAGAGCTGAAATGGATTTATTCCCAAATTTAAGCTCCTTTACTTTGACACTAGATAACCCAATCTGCCCTCCAGCCTAAGGCTGAATAGGGTAATGAGTGCTGCTTGGGTGGAGCCAAAAATTATTTATCCAGGCTCTCTGCTTATGTACTAGACCACCCAGGAGGAGATGACTGTGTGAGCAAGACATCAGATTTCAAGAGAAAGCAGCTTGTAGGACTTGGCAGTGCCACTACACAAAGACATGCAAACGTTCTCAATGGCAGAACAGATGGCTTGCGCCCCATCCAAGACACACAGATGCACACACTGAAACAGTTGCACATGAAACCTCTTCTTCCAAGATCTTCAACTATTGATGATGCAAGTAAATGCTGATATCTGCTTAACATAGTGTTGTCAGTCGATGTCCCTTCAGCAAGGCCACAATCAACCTTCATGCAAAGGTAGACATGCAATGGTGGTCACTCAGGGACAAGCCCTCAGATTTCAGGCCTCATCCATGTGTACTTGTTTATACTTGGCCTTTTTTTAAATA
>VXBZ01012542.1:55127-78859 GCA_013399135.1 Heliornis fulica | reverse complement strand
TGGTACCTCTCACAAGTAAGAAATGATAAGACAAAAGGAAATAACCTCAAGTTGTGCCAGGAGAGGTTTAGATTGTATATTAGGAAAAAAATCTTTACCAAAAGTTTTATCGAGCACTAGAATAGGCTGTCCAGGAAAGTGGTGGAGTCACCATCCCTGAAGGGACTTAAAAGACATGTAGATGTGGTGATTAGGGATATGGTTTAGTGGTGGATTTTTCAGGCCTAGTTTAACCATTGGACTTGATGATCTTAAAAGTCTTTTCCAACCTGAACCATTCTAGGATTCTATGATTTAATGAACTGTGCTGGTTCTTTTCTCCCCTAGCACCACCTGCTTGTTTACCTACATAGCGCCCCCATCTACTTCAGCTCTCTCCATACACCCTTAAGGTTCTAAACAGGATTGTCTAACCAGAGGAGCAGAAAGTCTCTAAAGCTGAAAAGTGGTTTGGAAATGTTGACAGATACAGGATGGGAAACTCTAAACACTGCAGAAATGTCAACAGGTTTTTAACATCCCATTTTTGCTTAAAGCAGTTTTACTAATAAACTTTACATTGAGGATATAGTGCAAGTCCATCAAAGTCCATCAAGTGCTGTCCAAGCCCTGGAAAAATGAAGGTGTCTGTGCATTCATTAACTATTGCTGAAGTGAAAGCTGGAGACATGCATGCAGTTTGTGCTGGCCCTACCCCATCTCTCTTTGAACTGATAGCATTGCCATTTTGTAGGCACAAAGAATCTGTAGCATCAGTTTTGATGGAGCTCTGCTTTCCATCATTGACCTAACACATCCAAAGATGGAACCAATCTTCTTTTGAAGGATGTGAAGGTGCCTCTGACTTTATCTTGGACACATTGCATCTGCATTTGGTGTCACAACTTCATCACCACTTCAACCTACAACATTACAAGTAAATGAGAAATCAGAGAAAGTGCAAAGTGGGTTCAGTATGTGAAATAACAGTATGAAGTCCTGTCCATTTGTCTTGGTGACAGTTAGAAGAGATATTTCAGCCTTTGCATGCCAATGTACTTATTAGACTCAGTCAAAGGTGTATAAACAACTTAGTACCTAAATGCAACTTCCTGGAAAGCAGAGGGATCTATGCAAGCCTGGCTGGGCACTTCACAAGTAACACACAGTGCAGCCAGTGTAATTTTTCTATGAATGCTGGAAACTAGCTCTTAATGCCCTGCTGTTTGCCTGCATCTGTCTTGGTGACCTTGTGCTAACATTTGCAGCACTGCATGACCATGAACTTGGCACTGCTGTGTGTTTTGGGTGGGATGCATTAAGAAACCTGGGAGACCTGGGGAAGGAAGAAAGGCTATGAAGTGTTGCTTGCTCAGTTTACCCATATCATGGTGAGGGTGTGAATTTGCACTGCAGATATAATGACTTGCATCCTGGCTCATCTGCAGACATCTCTAAGTATGGAAAGGCAGCAAAATACACATCGACACTACTTTCTCAAGTCTAGTTGAGGGATGGGGCACTACTCATTACAGTAACATTTACATAAGTTAAGATTTTCCTTGGATTTTTTAAATTATTTTTTTCTTCTTGGGAATTGTTGGGATGGACAGGAAATGTTGCTCTGTTTTTATGCTTCTTTCTCCCTCAGGAGAACTCTTAGCAAACTGAATAACCTGAATTTCCAGATACACAAAGGTCTGCATGGCGTCTGGCTCCTGTTGGTCTCAGGATACCTACAGAAGCTCACTGTGTTCCCCCTAAAAATGTGCAATCTTATACTTTGTGCTGAGTTTTGAACACTTTTGGATGCTTTCTAAAAATTTACAGTGAACTTGATTATGAGAAAAGAATCTGCATGAGTTCTTGTGAAGATGTTTTCTGTTTTGAGCTCATTTCAATAATTATTAAACCAGGCAGTCTTCATAGATGGGGTTTAAAGTTAACAGTGTATAATGGGATTTTCTTTTTGTTTAAAAGATCCTTCAGAAAACCAAATTATTCTTTGATACATATCAGGCTAACATATACCATTAGTATTGATGTGTACACAAGAAAGGAACTGAGTGAAAGTCTCATGTTGTCTCTGGAGCAGAGAAGTGCTTATGTATGTGCTTAGATATCAGTGATTACACTGTGTAAAACTTTTCTTTCAAAAATGTGTCTTGATAGAAAATCAGCTTTCTCAAAACACAATTCATGACTATTGTATGAGGAAACCTCTCTTCTTTTTTCTTTTTTTTTTCTTTTTATATTGAGGAATATGAATGTCCTCCGGGCAATAATATTTTATATTAAAAATGCTGTTGTGTCATACTTCACCAGTCCTGCATTTCCAAACCAAACTTCTGAGCTAGCTTGCAGTTGCTATCGTTTACATCTACATACCCCTACACTAAACTCTCCCTCCTGTGACAATGTCATCTAAATGGATAATAATATATTGACAAAATTTCCATCCTTTTCCTTAGGCAATGTGTTTTAGTGTGAATTCTTGTGTTCATAGTTAAGCACATTTGAGTAATTGGATCTGGAATTCTGCTGTCTGATGAGCAAAGCGTGAGCCCCGGAGTGAATTGCTTTGTTTTCCTCAATGAATGGCTTTGTTTTCTTCTGTGCTTGAGTTTAGACTTCAAATGTTAACTGTGACTTGTAGTGGTTACAGAATCTTTAACTCCAAAGCAATACTCTATTTCCGCCTATCTCAAACAGTGCAAAGCCTATGTAATTCAACTGAGCATATATAGACTATCATAAAATGGAACACTGGTTATTTATTGATTGTTTTGCTGACATCATGTTCCTTTAGGTATGACATGATAGGCATTATGCTATTGATCTTTTATTTAGTTTTCCACCACTGTTAAGATTTGCCAACTTCTAAATTTCCTGGATGAAATTCCCCCTTGCTGGCCTTGTGCTTCATGTTGCCACCCAAGCAAATCATGTAGTAATCTCTCTTCAATGCAATTCTGATTATTTTTCATGCCCTCCTCAAACCTTTCATGGTAGAGTAAACTTCAAAGGAATTTTTGAGTCATCTGAAAGTGAAGTATAGCTTCTTAATATCGTGGACCAATTTTATTTCCTGACAACAGTTTGTTGCTCCCACAGTTAAGTCCACAAAGTTATATGAGGAGACCAAAATATGCTGTAAATTAAAAACTTTGTAATTACATTGTTTAGCATTTCTTGTTGTATACTTGGCATTAGTTCATAGAAATTATTCAGACCAGTGGACCATCCTGTCTCACATCCTGTCCTTGGCACTTTAGGGGGAGTTTGAGAAAAATATGGGATATAGTTAGAGAATAATTGAGGATTATTATTGTGGCATGGTACAGTAAAATTAATAATTAATAAATTAAAGTACTATAATATATTTCTTCCAAATCTTGCATTCTTTTACCAAGTTTTCTTTAGTTTGTTTCAATTTTTAAATATGTTGCTGAAGTTCACCAACTTCACCAACTTGTTTTCTCCTCTGTAACTTAAAACCTCCCAGAAAGTTCATTATTTCAAACCAGTACTAATATTTCCTCATCTGCCATAGTTTTTTCTGTAAAAGCTTCATGAAGTTTTTCTGCCTCTCTGAACTCCTACATTAGAAGTGGATGAAAAATGAATTTCTTGAAAACTTAGAGGAAATAGTTCTTCCTTTTGTTTTCTTCAAGATAAGTGAAATAAGTCTAAGTGAAGGCTTTTGAAGAGATTCTTGCTCAGTGGCATACTACATTATGTAAAACTGCATGAAATTAATCATACTCTACAGCTCTTCTGAGGTGTTAGTGCTAGCTTTTCCTTCCCAGTTTACTTTCTTCACTAAATAAATAAAATACAGTTTTCTTTATGTAGAGAGAACTTTTATTTCTTTTCATTTCCTGGCAAGGTTTTTTAGACAGCTATAAAACAAGTACCATAGGTTGAAGTACGCAAACAAATGATATCACAAATATAAAAGGTCAAAAAAGAAGAAAATAATGTAGTTGTATAGTCTCAGGAATGCTTTAAAAACTTTTGTCAAGTGTCAAGTGTTGTTATTGAGATATTCATGTTTTCTCTAACTTTCTCATGTAATTTAAGACAGCTATTAATAGTAAAATTATTTCTCATCACAGTTGAGCTTGAGCAGGGCACTTGCCTTCAAAGCTAAACCTTTTATGTGTTTCCTTTGTACAATGACCCATCCTTTCCTCCCAACTCCTTTAGACCTACATGTAGATGTGTTTTACTGAGATAATTATATTGTGTTTGTTAAATTGGTCTTTACTTATGCATACCACCCAGATGTGATATAAATTCAAAGATAGAGGTCAAGCCTCATTCTAATGAGAGAATAGGAGTGACTGTGTATCAAAGAAATCTGGAACATAAAAAAAACAGAGATCTGAATACTTTTCTGTAGATGTTTAAAGGACTGTTCTAAATCAGATGGTTGTGTTTCCCTACCATCTGCCTTTCTCTATTTTTTTAATGTTTGTTGCTAGAAATCTATATTAATCATGACCCCTGGGGAGGGAACAAAAAAAGAATGGAAATGGAGCCAGAATAAATTTTATGTGTTTGAAACACATAAAATTATTAAATCACTTTTTGATATTCCTGAGTATAGCTTTAGAGGCTTGAAGTGATAGCACTTGAAATACTGTGCATCATATTTAGTTCATAATGTATGTTCATATTTAGTTCATAAATGAGAATACCACCAATTAAATACTAGACAAAATTCGTTCCTCTGCAAAGACAAGTGGGAAGGGACATAAGGGAGAGCCTGAATAACTGCAGGCATGTTCAGAGCTTAATTTAATGATGAAATCATACTGTTTACCAGCCTGTTGCTGGTCAGAGGTAGAGTCTCTCTTCCATTGGTGTTGCAGTGGGCCCTAAAGCTAATAGGAATGCTGTGGGGTGGATATTGCAGGGTAAAGAGAATCCAGTGGAAACCTGGAACCATCATACAACATCTTCTTGCAACAAATGTACAGGTCTGGATGAAATAAATAGTTTATTTTTGTACATTGCTAGGCTATCACAAGACTGTGATTAAGGCAGTGATAGGTGACCCATATATATCTCCTTGGCCAAACCTAGTGAGAGCCCTTTGGGCTTCCAACTAGGGATTGGAAGGGACTTTGAGAGATCATCAAGTCCACCCCCCCCTGCCAAAGCAGGTTCCCTAGAGCAGGTCACACAGGTTGGCATCCAGATGGNTCTCCTGGACTTCAGATATTTATAAACATTGATGAGATCCCCTCTCACTCTTCTCAAGGCTGAACAGCCCCAGATCACTCAGCCTTTCCTCATAGGAGAGATGCTCCAGGCCCTTACTCATTTTTGTGGCCTTCACTGGACTCTCTCCAGGAGATCCTTGTCTGTTTTGTACGGGGGAGCCCAGAACTGGACACAGCACTCCAGGTGAGGCCTGACCGGGACAGAGTAGAGGGGGAGGATCACCTCCTTTGACCTGCTGGCTACGCTCCTCTTAATGCACCCCAGGATCCCATTGGCCTTCTTGGCCACCAGGGCACATTGCTGGCTCATGGCCAACCTGTATTCCACCAGGACCCCCAGGTCCTTCTCTGCAGAGCTCCTCTCCAGCAGGTCATCCCCCAGCCTGTACTGGTACCTGCGGTTGTTCTTCCCAGGTGCAAGACCATGCTGGCACTGACAAGCAAGCTTTTTCCTAGTAGGAAAAGTGTCTCCTTTGCTCCATACAGCAGACATGAAAGAAGCTGGGGTCAGGGTGAGTGGGTGAGGCTGCCAGAAGATTCCTGGGATCGCATTATGGCTAGGAAGCAAGTAATAAGTCTGGTGCTCACTTTTTTATGTTCCCTTGGTCAAAGACCGAAAACCCAGGGGATCCTGAACTCCCTGGTCCTTTGAACTTGCAGATCAGTGGGATATTGGGTTATCTCCTCTCTAATTTCAATGGAATCACAGTTTTCACTTGTTAGGAGTGATTAAGGAAATACTTCTGGTTTTGTGACAATTAAAAGAACATTTGTTATTTAAATTGCCATATGTCCTAAACTTGTAAGAGTATGAGAGCAGAAACTTTTCTTATGCCTAGGCCAGGTAGCTCACATCAGCCTGTAGTGATCTACATCCACAGCTAACAAATGGTGTGCACCTGATATATTGTTCATGTCCCAGTGGATTGTCATTTCTTTTCTAAAGGTTTATTTCAATTTTCACATGGCACACTTACTGCTTCTCATCTCCAGATGCTTTACAATGTCAGGTAAATATTCTCTTTGCAACATCATAACAGAGACATATTCTACCTGATTTCCCATGACCATATTTAGAATAGCTAGTGCTACTAGAAAAAACCCAAACCAAATAAATATATGTTGTACTATTCCAAAACCCGTGTATTTGGCCAAATATTAATATTTTTTTCAGGCTAGCAAACAATTTCTCTCGTCATTTGTAATCAATTCCTCAAATAACAGCTTATCTTTCTCTGATGTGTTTAAGAAAAGTATCACTAAAGTATGCTACTTCATGTAATGAAAATCAAAACAACACTTTTAAAATTGGTTTTATTTTTGTCAAATGGATGAAAAAAACCTTAGGGTCCTTCAGAGAAAAATTGTCACTCTCACAATTGTTCAGAGCTGGTATGACAGATGACTTGGTGACTGAGATCTGGAGTTCCCTTGTTTCTGCACCTCATGTTAAAATATAAATAGGCATTTTCTAAAAGCCCTATGGATTTCTATGGAAACACTTGTGCCACTGGAGTTGCAGGGTGATTATGTAGTCTGGCCGTTGTACTAAAATCACCATGAATGATACCACAGCTTTCATGCGTTCATATCCAAATGATGAAGGCCAGTATTTTGTCATCCTGGAAAAGAATAGATCAAGATTTTGCTAAGATTGCCTTGAGATTGAAGAGACACTATGCAAAGGGATTTATATCAGCATAATTTGAGAGCAAGTTTGGAGCTGTTGATTCATTCATTACACAATAACTGCTTGGTATAAGTAAACAAGTAATATAATGAAATTATAAGGGAACCCTGAGATTATGACAGACCCCTGGAACTGGGATCCTACTCCTCCCAGAGTCACTGTAGGAAAAGAAAAATAGTTAAATGGGATTGTGTAGTTTGTTTCCTTTAGTTTTATGAGACTTGTACTTCTATTTTAGGTCTTATTTTGGTGAATATGAAATCAGGTCAGGGCAGTCATGGTACATATGATTTCAAAAGGTAAGTGCACCAGAGTAGCATTCATACTGGTTCACTCATGCAGTGAGTATTAATTAACTTATGAGAATGCATTAACTTAGTCTATGGGATCGTCCTCTTCATAAGAAACCCACAAATTCATATAAAAGAATTAGCTGTGTAAATAGCCCACCTGTAGCGTACCAAATAGCCTATTGTAAAACACAAGCCCCCACAATTTTCTATTTCTCTCAAATCATGGCTGGACAGTGTCCTTGATTTTATGTTCTCCCAAGAAACGGGAAGCAGAATCCATTGAGAAAGTTTCTCCCCTTCCTACTGTTAAAAATGTGGAATCTAACTATAGGGTAGAAGTAAAAATAGCAGCATACCAAGGGCCGTGAATGCCATCATTCTCTGTGAATGAATATAACTGTGTTTCCTTTATGGCACAAGAGGAAGTGAGCAGTGTTTAGCTAGCTATGGCAGTAATAGATACATTTATTCCCTGTGTTGCAGGCTGTGCTACATCATGTGTTTGAAGGTGGAAAATCCTTTCTCTTTCTCTTTCTCTTTCTCTTTCTCTTTCTCTTTCTCTTTCTCTTTCTCTTTCTCTTTCTCTTTCTCTTTCTCTTTCTCTTTCTCTTTCTCTTTCTCTTTTTCTTTTTCTTTTTCTTTCTTTTTTTTTAAAGAAACCCACAAACCAACAAATAACAATGACAAGTGCTGGCATAATGCAAAAAAGAGAAGAAGAAAACTTTTTGTTATGGTATTTTACAGCTCAGCAAGGACCATTTTGTAAGTTTGTTCTGCAACCAGAGTTTTAAATAAAATCTGGAAAATACACAAATTCTGTGTTTAGTTTCCTTAGAATGAATACATAATGATCATCTATTGTCATGCTGTGACATTCGCACTAAATTAAATTATTTGTAGCCCCCAGCATGTTGGCAGGTACATTAAATTTCAAAGAACCGAAACAGTTCCACTGGGTTCATGAGTGAATTATGACAAAGCCAGTGCCCATCTTTGTGGTGACCAGGGATTGGGACCTTTTCCTTCCCTCTACTTCCAGTGGCAGTCAGGGTGTCAGTGCCAGATGTGAGTGCCAGATGTCAATGCCAGATGTCTGGTGAGTCAGCCATGACTGTGTCCTAAAAGCCTGTGTGCTTCATCATCTCTGAGAGAGGCAGCTACCTTCAGGAGCACTTTGAGGTTTGATCATGGCTCTTCTGGGGTCAGTGCCCTAAATTTTGAGGGTTCCTATGCTATTGACTCTGAGCCACACAGATATGCAGAGATTATTTTAAGTAAGCAAAGATGGAAAATGAGAAAAAGCTTAAGGGAATTATAACAAAGGGGTTGTCAAGACTAAGACAGACTTGGGATTTCAGTTTGAAGGCTTTGCAAATATGTTAGGCAGCACCTCAGTCTAGTAAATGTTTTCAACTTAGGTGGCCTAGAAGGTCATCCAGATGTGCTAGCCTCTGGATTTGCAGACTAATTGATTGCCTTGAAATTATATTGTACCAGCGGTTGAAATCTCTTGCCAAGAAGTTTTCCTGGAAGAAGGTGACTGTTCTGCTTTAATCTCTGTGAGGCACAGCTCTAGGTTTGGAAATAGAGGATTTGCACAGATGGTCACTCTAACACACAAGCAAACAAGTCCTGTCCCACAGTGTAGCTTTATCTACCTTCTGGTGTTTCAAGATAAAATTTTTACACTCAACGGCAATGTGGTCTTTATTCTACAGCTGAGCAAACACTTCCATAGCCTTTTCCATGTTGTCAGGAAGACAGAGCTGTGTTAAAAATGTCTTCTTATTTCATCTTACTGAAATATTAGGGATAGGAACATAGGCAGAAAATAAAGGTGAAAGTAAGTGTAATTATATAATTTGGTCTTGTAGAATGTTCTCACCATGGCCCCACATCTTCTCTTATTGACAGTCAATGGCTTTTTTTTTTTAAAGATAGCAAGCTGTTCCTTATGAAAAAGAATGAGAAAGAGCAAACTTATTAGGTCAGAGGGAGAGAAAAGGGGGTGTTACAGAAGACAAAGAAAAAAATTAACATGTCAAAGAAGGTCATTCTGGTGTCCTATTTGAATAATCTCATCATGTTTGGTTCAGTTAAATTGAAGGATAAAAAACCCAAAATGACATAAACTAAAAGTTTGAAGCAGTATCACAAAGTTAGCCTTTGAGTTTTGCTGCTATAAGCATAGCTGGGTTTACAAGCATAGCAGATTTGAGAAGGGTCTGATATTACCACGAAGAAAGGAAGCACCCATCATCATGCAAAATGGGATAAAAAATTCCATGATACCTTTCTTCATGCCTGAGAGTGCAAATTCCCAGGTGTGACATGGATTAAGAAAACTGCCAGTGGGAGCTAGGTATCTCACAGTGTTACGAGAATTGTGTCCCTTGAGAATGTCTCGTAGAGTCAGTACAAGGTCCCAGACCAAAAGAATACTGGTCTGATAAGGTCTCCGATAGTCCTATTCTTGATAAAACCATTTTGCCGTTCCCCAAAAGGTCTGATTTCAATGCTTACTCGATCTTACCAGCTCATAATATTCTGTGTATTTGATCTGTGGTCAGCCATGATTTCTGAACTGCTCAGGGATCTCAAGGACTGACCTATGCAGCCACATCTCTGCTTTCCAAGACTAAAATCTCACTAGAATGCAGACCTTTATTCTGTCCTGATGCTTTAAGCTCAGACTTTGGTCATCAGTTAAGTCAGCAGTGGCAGGTTTGACTCACTGGTTGGGACAGCATGGCACTTAGTCCTTGAGAATATCACAATCAAGTCTGTGTTGAAATCCAGAGTTTAGATTTCCTTTTTTTTTTTTCCCCTCCCCTTGATGTTTTAAGACTTCCAGCTGCTCAAAAAAAAAAAAAAAAAAAAAGAGAGAGTGCATTTGCCAACATTGTAATGGGCCTTGGCCCATCAAATCAGAAAGTGCTGGGATGTCAGGGGGAAAGAAAAAGTGCTGAAGAGCATAATTTCCAGTGCACCAGCCCTCTGTCTGTGTTCCACGTTTGCCTGTTCAAACTTTCCCTCCTGTCTCCCCTCCCCACCGCAGGCTCACATCTGTCCGCCCTCTGGCTCACCTCACCTGCTTGCCTCCTGTCCCCGGTGAGGAGAAGGGGTGATCTCACTTGGAGCACAGCAGTCAGTGTGCTGCACAGGCTCTGCTCTCAGGGCTTTGAGGACCAAATGTTAGGATCCTGAAGGGCCTAAAATAACCCAGATTTCTCTGTTGTTTTTTTTTTGTTTTGTTTTGTTTCTTATTAAAAGCTTATGCTGTCAGGTAACTCCTAACACAAACGAAGTTATTCTAATCATGAAGAATAAGACTGCATAATTAAATTAGAACCCGACTATAGGTAATATGATATCTAGTAACAGACAGACACTGAGCATTCAGAAGAAAGTTTGTGTATGTCACTTTGCCTTTTTGCAATTACTTTTCTACTTCCCAGCACAGAGTGGAGATGTCTGCCAATGTTTTTATTTTTATAGATTCATGAAGACAATATCACAGTTCAGCTCTCTTGTTCTCATTCAGACCAGTGGCTTCCTTCTTGTATTTAAAGGTACAGTTCATATATCAAAATATTATTGTGTGGTTTCTGGGTGTGGGGTTTTTTTATTGATGATAGCTAGCAAACAGCGTAATTCAGCTTGCTTTTATAAGCCTGCAGAATTAGAATACAAACTCAGAAGCACTTAGATATCTAGAGTCAGTGTTATGCATTATGGATGTCACTTGTCTGTGGTAAATTGACTAATCTTATGCTTGCCTCTGTTGCTTTTTGAAAATTGCCTTTTAAGGACTTTTCTTCGCTATGCTAAAATAAGAGTCTATAGCCTGTGTTTTTAATGTGCATCACTTCTGGTATTAAATCTTTGGAACATGGAAGCTGAGTACTGCCTCTTTACAGATTGACATCTACAGATTTTTTTCTAAGATGTAGTTGAGATAATGTATTTCTAAATGTATTATATGTACTAGAAAAGGAGCTTTCTAGTCTAGAGAAGTGCTGCAGCTGTTTCAGTCTGGCTTTACTCTATGAACTTGTCAATGGACAGAGATATGCCTAAATCCAGTTGTGACAGCCCTGACATTTTTTGTTGTTGTTGGCTCACAGCAGTAGAATGAAAATGATGTAAGAGCAAGAAAGAAGCATAAGACTATGATGAAGACCTGATTGTTGAATCACTTTTTCCAGATACCTAGTTCTTGAGTTTTTTTTCTTTTTCTTTTTTTTTCCCTTAGCCAATGAGTGACTGATCAAGTGTTTCCAGACACGCAGCCTTTGGGGTGATTCTGTCAGCTCACTGAGGAAAATATTGAGTCTTTATGTGCTGGCACTGTTCAGAGTCCGCATTGTCCTGAAGGCAGGTCCTCTGGGAGCCATGCTAAAATACAGGCTTGATTTCATCAAGTGGATGAAACAGAGTTATGGATGTGCACCTTTTCTGGAAGCCTGGTTGCTAACAGCAGTACCTTCCTGAAGTGCTAACTGAGGTGGGAGCTCTGCGGCAATCAGTCCCTGTCTGGAATAGTCTATACCGAACTTGAATATTTGAGATTCCAGCAACTGAGATACACTGGTGATATAGAGTTTGGTGCATTATCAGCATCTGGGCTGTCGACAAGAAAATTCTGAGTTCTCTATACTTTTGTTTCAGTGCCATCTTTTCTATGTGATTATGCCAAACTTAATGGAAAACAACCTCCTTCACCATTCCTCAGCCCACATTGCAGCAATCCCATATCCCTAAAAAACCTAGCCTCTGAGTATCTTAAAACCACATGCTGGCTCTTTAATGTGGCACATTTGTCTGAAAGCTACTTCCCTCTCTGTGTGATATGGAGAGGTACAAGGAGCAGGAATGATTAGAAACTGCTGTTTTCCCCAAGCAGTTTTGCTGTGTTGTTTTCTTTTAGCGTTCTTTAAATAAAGAATGAGAAAACAGTGAAATTGATAAGACTGCATAGGAATAAAGATTTCTTCTATGTATGGAAATTACTGCAACAGAATGGAATTTGAACAGTCTTAGGAAACAAACTATTAAGCCAGTCTAAAGAATTTTCTTTAATAGTCTGTTATTAAATTAGTTGTTGAATTCTGTCAGGTTTTTTTTTATCCTTTCATAATGTCATAAGATTTCCTGATAATGGGCTGGACCTGCTTTTGCTTCCCCCTTGCCGCCCAACTATGTCTGGAGCTCAATGGAATAAAATGTGAAGTATTGTCATGCTCGCTTTTCCTGTAGTTTTTCTCAGAAAAAAATTCTCATCACTGATGGAAGAGCATGATTATCCCCTCTTCACCATGGCTGAAACCTTTCTGGAACAGATCTTTTGCAAAAGAAGGCAAGACTGATTAATATATTTTTAAGGAAATGCTGCAAGCGAGAGTGATGCTTGTGAATGTCTCCTTGACTTTTTGCCAAACTGGTACTTTCTTCTCTGTATTAGTCTTGTAGGACTTGGCTTTCTTGTTCAGCATCTGGGGTCTTGGTGCTGGAGTGTGCTTCTATGGAAAGGAGCAGTCTACTGCATCTTGATTAGAATTATCCTGGTGTCCCTTTGCTTCTCAAACCATCCCATCAGTAAACTTCAATGAACCATTTAATGTCTTCATTGCTCAAGTGGCCTTTTATTTGTGCCCTGTGTGTGTCCTGCTGCAGGCTGCCTGTGACAGCAGGCACTCAGCCACATCCTGAAAATACAAGAAGGTCAAGGGATGCTAATGTGACATTTAACAGTGTGCATTACTGGAAAGTGACATTTTATTGGTGGAGGTTTCATAAAGAAAGCAGTTCAACACGAATCAGGAAGTGAACATACAGTCACAATTTAAACAAAAAAGAGTATAATTCTGTTTGTGAATAGTTTTAGTCAGTGCTAGTTAATTTTGGCAGTCATGTAGATAGAGGAAGAAGAAAGTCTGCTTCTGCTGCTGGTCACACTATACCTGACACAAGCTGGGAAGCCATTGACCTTCTTGGCCACCTGAGCACACTGCTGGCTCATGTTTAGCCATCTGTCAAACACCTTGTTGTGGTTGAACCCAGATGGAAACTGGGCACTGCAGCACCTCACTGACCCCTCCAGCCCCTGGCAGGATGGAAAAGAATGGGAGACAGAGGCAAACTGTGGGCTTGGGATAAGGACAGTTCACTGGGACAGCAGAGGGAGGAGAAGTAACATCAGCATCTAGAACAGAAGGCACAAAATGGGTGATAACACAATTCAATTTGCCTATCCAATGTCCAGCCAGACACTCAGGCCATCCCTAGAGCAATGCCAAAAAGGTCTGCTGTTAGTTGACCCAGGTTTGGAGGCCAGATGCCCACCACAGCTGCTCTATCAGTTCCCCACCTTAAGAGGACAGGAAGAGAGAAAATATAACAAAAGGCTCATGGGATGAGCTCATACAGTCATAGAATCATGAATATCCTGAGTTGGAAGGGACCCACAAGGATCCAGTCCAACTCCTGGCTCCACACAGGGCCAGCCAAGTCAGACCACGGCAGGGAGAGATTGCTCACTAATTGCCATCACAGGCAAAACAGACTCAACTTAGAAAAATAATCTGATTTATTACTAAGCAAATCAGAGACAAGTAATGAAGAATAAAAACAAATCTTAAAACCACTCCTCCTGCCCCTCCCTTCTTCTGGAGCTTAACTTCACTCTGTTTCACTCCCTCCTTCCCTGAGCAGCATAAGGGGATAGGGATTAGGGGTTGGGATCAGTTCATCACATATTGTCTTTGCCACTCCTTCCTCCTCATGGGGAGGACTCCTCACACTCTACCCCTGTTCCAAGCATGGGTTCCTTCCACGGGTTGCATACCTTTAGGAACAGATTGCTCCAGCATGGGTCCCCCATGGGGTCACAAGTCCTGACAGTAAACATGCTCCAGCCTGGACTCCTCTCTCCACAGGCCACAGGTCTTACTAGGAGCTTGCTTCAATGGTGGCTTCTTTGGGGTCACAGCCTCCTTTGGGTGCATCCCCTTTCTCCAGTGAGGAGTCCTCCATGGGCTGCAGGTCGATATCTGCTCTGCCATGGACCTTCATGGTCTACAGGAGGACAGCCTGCCTCACCATGATCTTTGTCACAGGCAAGAAGCTAGTCTCTGCTACAGCACCTAGAACACCTCCTCCACCTCCTTCTTCACTGACCTTGGTGTCTGCAATTTGTATCTTACATCTTCTCACTCCTTTCTTTGAGGACAAAAACATTGGCTCTATCAGACATGGAGACTTGTAGTACCTTCTCACAGGAGCCACCCCTGTAGCCCCATCTTTACCAAAACCTTGTAACACAAATCCAAAACACACTCCCAGGTCCATTTCCACCAGGTAGCTTTACAGACACTCTTCATCAAACTTGTAGTGTTGCATGGTGCTCTTGGACCTGGCACTGAGCCCTGTTGAATCTTATACAGTTGACCTTGGCCAGCCTTTCTAGACCCTCTGAAGAGCCCTCCTGCCCTCAAGCAGACCAAAACTTCCACTCAATTTGATGTTGTCCACAAAAAAATGTTACTTTAACTTTTAAGCAGTATACTGCTAAACTTGGAAAATATTTATGGTTTCAGGATGGAACATGAACTACTGGAAACTGCAAGAACATTATCAGTGTGATTGCTGAAATTACTTGAATTTTCCTCATAGCTGTGCTCATTTTCTTTTGTGCTCATTTCATTTACCTATTCTGAGATATAAGTGGAAGACTTATTGTTCATATCTCAAGTCAAGATGACCCACATAAGGAGAAAAAGAACATCATCTGGTTTATGTAGGTATTTAACAAAGCCTCTGTTAAACACCTGCGTGAACAGGATGATGTTCTTGCCTCTCCTTTTATGTACCTCACTGAGGAGGTTTGATTTGCTGATGTGTTTTTGAAGCATGGCATTTATCAAATCACACCATTCTAACAAGCAGAGCAACTACCATCCAGATCAACATGAAGGTGAGGAACAGTAACAGGAGGAAATATCATAGCTGGTATGTTGTCAATGGAGAAATCATCTCCCTCATCCCTTTAAAAGGACCTTATGTGTGTAAAATTCAACTACAGGCAAAAACACCAGGAAGATGCCAATTAAAAACACTGGATCCAATTTATTCAGCATGCACATGTTTTCAGGAAGGATTAGGAGGGAAAAAATGGAGAGGAAATGAGAAACACCCTTGTCAAGGTCAGATGTAAAGCAGAAAGGGTTTGTTTGTTTCATATCAGAATGTGGAGGAGAATGTCAGGCTCTAGAAAATGATATCACTTTCTAATCATGTTCTTGGGCCCCCAGACCACAGCCCACAATCAGTGAGGGAAAGTAACTGTCAGACAAATCATTTAAAAGCCAGCATGTGACAGCAAGACACCCACAGATGGTAGGTTATTAGAGGACTTTTGTTTGCTTTAAGGTTGGGTTTGGTTTTTTTTTTATTTAATTTTATTTTTATTTTAACTTAAAAGTTGGCAGCTGTTGGCATCTTTCAGCAGGTGTCAGGAAATGTAGTTTGTCTGTTCAATAAAAAACATCATTTTCTCTTAGCTTTGTGTGCTGTCACTGCAGAGAGTCTACTTAATCATGTATGTTCTAGTACCAAAATGAAGTGTGATGGAAGTTTCCCTCTGCAATCAGTGTTGTCACTAGTACTCCCACTCCCATTTTAACAATTAATCCTGTAGGTGCCTCAGAAATAGAAATCCATGTCCACTTCCTTACCAATTTCAATCAACAAATGCTGAGATCACCTAGGAGGAAATGGAGAGCTGTATCAAACTCCAAAACCAATCCTGATTGGTTTGTCGGGAGTAGGCAGAAAACATAAGCAGTCAGCATACAATACATCTTCAAGGGTGACGATATAGGGAAACATTCAGTAGTTAGTGGAAGCTTTTGAAAGCTGAGGAAGAATAGGACAAGGAGTTGTCTCTTCTCACAGAAAATAAAGAAGAAAACAAGAAGCTAAAGAAGTGTCTTACCAACAACAAGATGTTTAGGGGAAACCTCAGTGCAACGCTGCCAGGCCAGACCCGTGTCTGATGATACTGATGGAATTTTGGGAACTGGAGATCTTTGGAAAGACAAACACAAGCTGCTCACAGCTGTATCTGAGTTTCTGTCTGTCCAGGTGATATTTCTGTGGAATGAGCGGGGAAAGTGATTCAGAGATTAGTAACATAAAAATTTAGACTTCCATTGGTTTTGCAAGATTTTGCCTTTTTTTTTTCCTGACTAAATCTTCAACTCTGAAACATATTTAAAATATTACATGCCCTAAGGACATATTAGAAATTTATATGCCAGACAAATAGCTGCTAATTCCAAGTAATGTCAAATCAGCCCATCTAGTCTGATTTTAAGAACCTTTCTTTTCTTTACATTCTTTTGAGGTAAGAGTTGTAAAAATGTTTACAAGATTTCAAAAAAGTAGAACTTTGAGAGGGTTTTGGCAAGGCTTGTATAAAAATTACCTGATTATTCTTTAAGTTCTAGCTAAACAAGCCCCCAGTCTTGGGGAAGAAAATATAGTTGTCCTTAAATAGTGCTAATTCCTGTTCAATAAAATAATGTACATACTTGGTAAAGTTTAGGAAATCAACCAGAATGAATAGGAAACCTGAGGAAGAATCTGCTTTCAGTATTAATATCAGAAGTAGTTTGAATGTTTTCTTCTGAGTGGGTTCTGCTTCTTCCCTGAAATACCATGTCCTGGCCCTGGTTGTATAAAGGGCCTTACATATATGAATGCATGAATATTGCTATAGAATACCTACATGCTATTTATGGAAATGATACTTCAGATTATTGCTTAGCACCTGGGCATGGCAAGTAATGATGTTTATACTACCAACCCTTTGGTGGACCACATCATGTTCCCACTGGCTAATGAAGCCAGGCAATAGCCACAACATAGACCCCATTTCCAGCTTGTTCAACCTAACCCCATGCTAAAACCTCTGTGCCAAAATATCCATGTCCAACACAGTGCACTGAAAAGTGTGTTTTGGAAGAACTGGAGAAGCTAGATCAAGTTAAAAAAAAGTAGGGTTGTCTGATCCCTGTCATGTTTGTGGGTAGCATGGAGGACCTAGCTGATTTTACCTCTTCCTACTCTTACCACACTGAGTTAACTAAGATCCGTTGTCAGAAACGATTGTTTGCTTAAAATTCCTATTGACATCACCTGGTACAGTTCTGCTGCAACATGAAGTTGAGGCAGGAAAATACAAAGCATATCCCAGGGTGGATTTCATTGAAAAGAAAAATACAATCTAAGCAAAGTAAAAGCAGTTGGGCTGTGACTTGGCTATATACCTTTGCTTAGACAGGGAAAAAAAATGAAAACTGAGTTGATGTTGTTTTATTATTTGATCTGTAATAGCTCACTTTCCATATGAGAAAACATTAGAATTTGACTGTACCTTTAAAATTTATCAGAAAATTTGTCTTGACCAGTATTTTTACACAGGAAATTTAAAAAATAACAGGAAAAGGTTGTTGTTGAATTCTAATATTTGGACTAGCAGTCATTGCAAATAGCACAGCTGTGCTAAAATTAGCAGACCTGTCCAGATTTATGCCGTGTAAGAATACGATCTGAAAATATTTGAAAGTGGATAATATATTTAGAATTCCACTACTTCATCCCTGTCAGATGCTGCTAGGTCCATACCAAATGCTAGCTTGGTTATGTATCTACAAGCTTCTCTGCACAGAGCTGTTTGTGCAGTTTTTCTTCCAAAGGAAATAAGACTTGTGCAATTTCATTTTCTGTTTTGGAAAGATGATGAAAGGGGGAAGGCAAACAAACAGGATTTGAGCTTGGAGACTGATTTCAGACAAATTTGAGAGATGAGGCAGAGGCTTGCAGCCTTAGAGAAACCAGCAGCTGACTGGAGAGATGCCCCAGTGAGATGGGCTGGTAGGTAGAAAAGCATTTGACAGCAGCTGGGTTTGGGTCCAAGCACACCTGCAGAGGACAGCCATGCAGTGCACACAATGACAAAGTGCGGGCTGTCCCCTGCACTGCAAAGGATGTCATATGGAGTGCCAGGGGACAAGGATCTTCTGAGCAATGTAGAAAGTGGAAAATCAGGATTTCTTGGTTCCTTCTGCTAATGGAACACCTTGCATATACTTTTTATTTTTATTATTATTTTAAAATATTTTTTATACCAAGCTCTTCTGATAAGCATTGAATAGGGTTTGCCATACCCTGATACTGTTTCCTTCAAAACCGAAGGCAGGAACAAGCTAAACAAAAATTATTCAAATATGTTTGCTCTTCTGTTTTTTAACCTACAATCACACCTTTCTGTATTTGGGCCACCATAAAAAATGGCAAAAAAGGGGTAAGAGGAAACCTTTGGCTGTCTTTCAGATCTGGATGGCTCCTGAGACTTCTCAGCTTTTCTTAGTTTACGATGATGTGTTGTGAATGTGGTTATTTACTTAAAAGTTTTCAAGCCAATCTCTACTTGCACTTTACCCCAGTCATTCCTAAATCTGTTCTGATCAAGCCAAGAATGTATGTCCAAAGAAAACATGTTTTTAAAACAGAATATGGCAGTGATACTATTTAGATTCATCAGTTTTCAACACAAGTAGTCCCACTGAGTTTGAGGCTTTTGCAAAATTAAATGTTTTGAATTACTCTTTTCACAATTAGGGCCAAGAAAAGAGGAAACTCTGGACTCACGCTCTGTAGTAAGGTCTATATGTGGCTTTTCAGCAGGTCACTTAACCTCTGTTGTCTTAATTTTCCAGACATTAAAATATCTGTGACTTCTCTCACGGCTGATATTAGCAACATGAAAATCGTTACTATTGGAATATTGTTTTATAATGCAACAGCCGACACAGCACTGAGAAGAGGTTACAAGTGCATAGGCATGTTGTGGCTCAGAAAATACAGGGAAAGTGGGTGATGTGAAGTGAGAGAATAAAGCTGGAACAGTTAAACTGAGTGGAAGATTTTGAGAAGAGCAAGAAATGTTAAATGTGGTAAAAAAATCAAAAAAACCAACCAACCAACCAAAAAAAAAAAAAACCCAAAAACCCAAACAAATAACCAAAACCAAAAAAGGGCAAATAAAAGGGAAAGATAGCAGAAAGTTTATTTATCTTGTGAGACAGATTTCTGAAAACCCAAACTGGAGTAAATTCAGGTGGGAATAAAGCATTTTACTTACTTTCATGTGTAAATTTTATTAATAAGTAATCATTTGTTAACCATGTAAGGTGATGTATTAAACACCAAAAATCTATCTTTACACTGACTAACAGAAGAGCTACTGTTTTTCTCAGAAATTTATCTGTAGTTTAGGAAAAAAAATATACAGTTTTTGAGGGACCTGTAACACAATTTCTCATTTTATTTGAATATTAACCAAAACCAGACATACACATATTTGCATGGTGCATAAACCAAGATGATTNATATTCAAGTACAATCTGGACACATTCCTATGCAATCTACTCTAGAAGATCCTGCTCGGGCAGGGGTGTTGGATTTAGTGATCTTTCGAGGTGTCTTCCAGCTCCTAATGTTCTGTGATTCTGTAAAGCAGAAAATGGTAATATGTTCATACTAAATACTAGTCCCAGGTTTTTAACAACTCCCTCACTCTGTATCTCCATGGGAGTTCTACCTTCAACTTTAGGATTTCTTTTCTTACTTTTCTTTCCTAAAGAGTCAAGTCAAGAGTTCATAGATACTCCTGTCCTGCTTCTGGTTTCCCTCCTGATCTGGACACAAAAAGTCACGTGGAGCCCACTGATATAAACTGAAGAGCTATTCTATGTTTTGATGAAAAAACACTCATTTTCCATTGCAATCTACTCACTTTCTTTTTTTTCCCTCTTGAGGAAAAAGCAGCTTATTTTTCTTCAGCACCATTGTTGAGATGTCTGGACATTGTGTATAATACCTACTTGGTGTAAGAGGAATCTCAAAATCAAAATGGGCAGTTCAAAAAAGAGCAGAAAATGATTTTCAGTGCCTGTTGAAGGTGAAGATACACTTGCCTGCTACTGAACTTCAGCCTTACTCTTCTTGGTATACTCTTACTGATACAAAAGACTTAGAACATGCTTCTTTCAGACCAATCTTCTTTTTCTCAAGTTTGATTAAAAAAAAAATGATGGGAATGATTTTGTGTCCATAAAATATCATACTGGGTTTTTTATGGACTTCAAATCATATCTCATACAGAAAATAAAAGTTAGGTTGTAAACTTGGTCTGTGTTGAATGGAGACATTTTGCTAGATGAGAGTACCTGGGGAAGTTGCCCCATTTCACAGAGGAGTGGAAGGACTACCACAATGAAGATAAATTGCAAGTCTGATAATTATGTTTCCAGTTCTCTTACAGGCACTTTCTAGTTAGGCTTTGTATAAAAATATCACAAACCTACCACTAATTAGATATTCATAGATTACCACTGAACTGATCAAAGTTGAAGTTTTAGGACAATTTTCAGATATGCTCATGTCCTTGAGTAAACCAAGGTCAGTTTTGTATGAGTTATCTAACAAATCACAACAGAAAAGAGATGGAGAAACAAGAGGAAATCAAAGACCTTCCTTACTCTCAGGCCCTTGGGACTGCCAGGTCATCCAGGGTACCTCAGCAGGAATGTTCTTGGTTACTCATCAGTAAAACACATGCTTGGGTTTCACTTCTTTTGCAACTTGAAGATTTTACAGGCATGACGTTATTCAAGTGCCAAGGCCTTTTTACAGTAAAATGGAGAGCAATTCAGCTAACCCACCCTTTCATCTGAGTGTGGAAAGGGAGCCTACGTGGTGTAATGTGCACTGAGCAACAAGAAATATGGATAAATATTAAAAAAGGTTTAACTGGAGTGAATATTGCTCTTACCATCCTGATACACACACATGCTTTCATCCAGCCTTTCATTAAAGTCTGATGAATGATTTAAAGCTTTGAGACTTTCTGGGTTTGTGGGTCAAACCCAATCTGCTGTACATGAGGATATAAGTGGATATGGAACTACTTTTGTCACTAATTCCTAGAAATGGACTTATCTTTTGTGATGAGCTCTCACAGTTTCAGTGAATTAAAGTGTAAGGTGGGATGCAGAAGAAGGGAATTACTGCAGTCATTCCTGTTTTTGAAGTCCAAACTGTGGTAAAGACTTCCCCAATGGAAGTAAGCTTAGCATAGCTACTGCGGTAGACAGTGTACTCCACAGTGCTTACCTGCAGGCATTCTGATGGGAAGTATTTGGTGCTGGTCTTTGGACAACGGTATCTGGCGTGTATTAGAAAGGGGCAGCTAGTAGGTCAAGAGAGATCCTTCTCCCACCTCGACTCTGCCCTGGTGAGACTGTACCTGGGGTATTGTGTCCAGTTCTGGGCAATTCAGGTCAAGAGGGACATAGAACTGCTTGAAAGGGTCCAGCACAGGGCCACCAAGATGATGAAGGGTGAGTGTCAGGAGGACGAAGCCAGGTCCTTCTCAATGATGGCCAGTGATAGGACAGGGGGCAATGATTCAAAGGTGTAATATAGGAAGTTCCACATGAATGGAATGAAAAACTATTTTACTGCGAAGGTGATGGAGCACTGGAATAGGCTACCCAGAGACATTGAGGAGTCTCACAGAATTGCATGGGTTGGAAAGGACCCTCGAGAGATCAAGTCCAACCCCCCTGCCAAAGCAGATTCCCTAGAGCAGGTCACACAGGTAGGCANATAGGTGCAAGCCAGAGCATAAAAGGTTCCATCTGAATATAAGGAAAACCAGTTTCATGGTGATAGTGAGGGTGATGGAGCACTGGAACAGGGTGCCCAGAGCGGTTGTGTACTCTTCTTCTCTGGAGACATTCAAGAGCAATCTGGACAGGTTCCTGTGTGATTTAATCTAGGTGACCCTGCTCAGGCAGGGATGTTGGTCTAGATGATTTTTGAGGTCCTTTCCAACTCTTAACGTTCTGTGAATCTTTGTGTTATTCTCTGTGATTAAATGCAGAACTTCCCATTAAGATCTCTGTTTCCCTGGGCTTCGTGATGCCCAAAGAGAAGAAGAAGAAGCAATGTGAATATGGAATGAGTATCTCCAGTGCTTCCACATCGAGGAAATAATTTTCTGAGCTGTAAGGGAAGTCATCCTTGTTGCTCATGACACCTGTTTTGTGGAAGACTACACCTCCTGATGCTCTCCAGTTGTAAACTCTGGAAAATGAGTGAGTGGCATTACAGGATCATCCAAAAGCTGTGGTTTTTAGGAAAAAAAAATTAAAATAGAAAAAGAAATGAGTCATCCTTGCTAAATGAGTAACACTCTCAAAAAGACGTGGGAGTGGGGGAGAGAGGAGGGTGTGTGCGTGGAGGGAAGCCCAAATAGGCTGTGTTTTATTAGAAAGACTTAATGAAAAATCTTCACCTTATAGTTAAATTGCTACCATATATTTTCCTGTGTGTCATCATGCCTATATTATGGTTTAAGGTTGTAAATACCACAACATCTTGGATTTACTCATTTGTTAAATTCACATTTTCAGGTGAGTTAAAACATCCTTTGGCCTTGGGTAATGTCTGTATTCTACTTAAAAATCTGCTTTTTAGGGTTGAGCTGAATGTACAGCTTCTCTGTGTCTTGTTCTCACTGTCTGTGCAGAACTACATTTTTGGTTATGTACAAAAAATTGAGCACACCTTAAAAACAGGGCTCTGTGATCAAGCGCCTGTACAGTAAATTAATTATGTAGGTTTAGTATTAATGAAAGCTGGTCCAGTAAGTGTTGTAACTGCTGTGGGGAGCACACACAAAAAAATCCAAACAAAAAAAACCAAACTCCAAAACTCAGCTATATTAATTTTGGGGAAAAAAATGAAGATAAAAAAGATGATGGTAAGGTTTTCAGACATGGTCCTAAAAATCAGCATGTTTCCTCTATATATGTGTACATAAATGTACATTTTAAGAGTGGAAAGCAAGCATACATCTTTTCAGTCAATGGTGTAAAAAAAAAGGTATTAAAAAGTCTAGGATCTGATATGACAATACAGACGTAACTGGAAACAGTGTTTCCCTCTCTTCAAACACCATGTTGCTAAACAACTGCCCAGAATTCCAGAAGTTCCATTCCCTCCCCCAACAGCTTCACTGAAATAAGACATGTAAACAGTACAGTACACTCTACAGAAATTAAATGGATGGGGAATGTCCAAGCGTGCGGCTGAAGAGCTTTGTCAGGGCATGAAAGGGATGTATGGGAACACCTTCAACAAAAGTTGCTGTTCCTCTCCCCTTTTCTGCCTCTCTGTCTGCCAATTTGTATTTCATAACATGACACGTTACAGAAGGTTGTGAACCAGCACAACGTGGCCTTACCTCATGGCGCTGAGAGAAGTCTGAGTGCAAAGGCTGTGTGCCTTATTCCCCAAGTGCAGCATGGGTCATAACCTGTTATTGTTGTTTCGTTGTAGTGGTGCCAGATCAGACATTTTTCTTGTCTGGATTCCAATAATATATCTCACAGCTTGCTTTTTTTT
>VXBZ01012542.1:0-37896 GCA_013399135.1 Heliornis fulica | reverse complement strand
CTCTGGACAGCTTCCAAATTTTGCTATTGATGTCCAGGGAGGGAGTTTCCACTGTCATTTGCTAAAAGGAAGTGTAAAGGTCTCCTCCCACCCCACAAAAGTCCCTTTGATCTTCAAAAGGCAGCACATCTGGTATAACCACAAGTGATTTCACAGTTGGTGTAGGTCAGCAGCCCACAGGCTGTACCCAGTCAACCCTATTTCTCTTGGGCAGGTGTTTCGGCCAGTGGCAGGGATTAGGAGAGTACATGAGGTTGCAGGGCTGGCTCCCCCTTTCTGATGATATCACTTTACATCTTTCAAGTGGCACGGCAGCAGGGAGTGCCCTGCCTCCCATGTCTCTCAATGACTGCCCTGTTCATGTCTACCACAGCAGTAATCACCTAGTGCAGCTACAGGTAATGCTGAGGTTTTGGCCAGTCATCAGGTGCTACTGGCCTTTTTCAATTATTACTGTGTTATGTGGGTCTACCAAGGTTTATAACACTATTGAGGAAGATGATAACACACATCAGCTATTCCTTATAAAGAAGGGAACCAGCTATAACTTTTGTCTCCAAATTAAGGAGAAAGTTCTAGTCTCCTTCTAAGTTGGAAACTACTCAATAAAATGTATCCAGAAGAATTTGACTCCTTCCCTACTTAATTCCACTGTCTAGATTTGCCTAATGACAGATGAAATAATTTATGGCGTACTCATTTATGATGTGTTTTCTTAACACTCCATAGTGAAGTATTTATGATTTCCAGACACACATCCTTATGAATTTTTACATAAGCCAAAGTTACTAAACCTTTTTCATCATGTGTTCCAGTTGAAAAGAACAGTCAAGCCTGTAGGGCTGGTCTCTGCAAGACTAACTCCGCTTGAACTACCTATTCACTTGCACGATCTGCAATGTTAAGATTTTAGAAAAAAAAAAGAGTGAATTTACATTGGTCACCTCTTTCAGTTGCCCCATGTTTGGAGTGTCAAAGCAATGTGGAGACATGAGCTACATGAGATTCACAATGGGAAAGATGACAACATGATAAATAGCCCTGCTTGTCATCAATGCTCTAGAGCACTTCACTTATCTTGAACAAGGAGACATTGATTGTGAACCCTGAAGAGATTGCAGAAGTTCATTCCAGTTGAGTTGAACTCAGAATATTTTTGGTCCATGAAAGTATTTTTGTTTCAGGAAAATGTGCTTTGCCAGTGCTTCAGTACAAAATATGAAAAGGAAAATGGTATCAAATTTCTGCCAATGCCCAATTTTCTTCTATATGTTGTGTAGATGGAATGTAGTAATTGATGAACAGATTCACTCCACTTAGTTTATAGAAAATATATAGAAAAGGTATCATTTGAAATACATTATCAGTAGTTGTCCACCACATGACTTCTCTGAATCAATGGCATTTTGCAAATCTTATGAGACATGGTATGAACTACCACAAAGCACCTTTATGTGTTTGACTGCCTACCTAAGTGACAGAGTGCTGAGTTTGTTTCCCGACTGATAAACTTGTATATGGGAGTGAAAAAAAACCAGTCGTGGATAATGGTAACTTGTTTGCTCACAGGTGTCAGTCTTGGACACTCTTCTAAGTAAAAGTGACAATATTTCTCTATGTGTAAAGTAAAAAAAAAAAATGGCTGCATGATATCATGGGATGGATGTAACAAATGTATTTTTAGGTATAATTATAGAGATTGAAAAATAGCCAGTGATTAAGGCAACAACTTACTTTGTCAGCAAATCTGAAGTAATCAGTGTTCACCCTCTAGCTTCCTGCACTGGTTCAAGGAAGTTGTTAGCTTCTCTCTGGGTCAAAAGCTTCCTTTAACTTCAGTGGATCAATTCTTCCGTCTCTTGTACACAGGTGCCATCGCTGATCAATAAAATTGTGATAATACAAGTTGTCAGCCTCAATGGAAGCTCGGGAGACAAAACGCTTTAAACAGTTGACATGTGCTTTTATTTTCCATGTAAGTACCTACATGAGATTATTCAACTATCTCTATCCAAAAAAAGAAAATATGGAAATTTCCTGGAACATTTCATTAGTTGCAAGTACAAAGCAGCTTGAATAAATGTTTTGGCCTCAGTTGTGATTGAGCAACTGCTCTTAATCTGCAGTGTATTTAAGATCAGACTTTCCTTAGTTTATACTTTTCTTTTTCATGTTTATTGAATGATACGAGCATCCTCACAAATGACTAACATGAAGCTACAGACACATTAAGTTTATATGCTGTCTTATTTACATCACCTCTAAGTTCAAGTCCAATGCTCCACTTTTAGGTGAGTAGTGCTTAAAGATCTTGCCTGAAATAAGGGAGATCTATAGTATTAAAAACTCACGTAGCTTGGTCGGCTTCTCTTGTGTCATCCACCACTGTGCATTTCTGTTAGTATTGTGGAGATCAAGACTGAGATAAATGTCAGGGATAAAAAGTTACTTTCTAGATTCATTGTGACATCTGCTTACATGACTTTAAAAAGTAAAACTCTCAGGACTGTGTGACTGGGAAGGAGTCATGTGAGGAAGTTTACATGGCATGGCCCACATAACTCCTAAGCTCCATGAGTGTTACCTGTATTTGGAGATGATGTAGCTCAATTATTTGAATGAGGAAAGCAAGCACAATTCAAGCCAATGACTATAATTTCACATTTGGTGATTGTACACCCATAGAAGGACAGTTATGTCTCTTGGACTTTGAATTGTCACAGCACTTTCTTTTTCCCCATCTCTCTCACTTGCCTGCCCTGCCTCCTGTGCTCCCCCAGTCTGGTTTATTTGATATATTGCAAAGTCACTGGGGAAGCTCAAGTTACAGCTTTGAAGTCAGCAGTGACTTCAAGGTCCTTGGCATGCACACACTTCCCCTGTCTAAGCCACATCAGGCGTTGTCCACTCTCAGAGAGGCCCTTCTTCAAATGAGAGAACAGACTTTTGTAGCTCTTGATCTTTTCAAATGAACTGTGGCCCATACATCAGTCTCAGGGTTTTCATCTCTTTGGGGTTGTTTTGTGTTTTCTGATTTAAGGAACACATAGTTACATTAGTTTCCTTTAAAGTTTGCTGATTATGAATAAGAAAAGTTTAAAAAAACCCCAACCACCAGGACAGCCAATAGTTGAATTTTATGAACACCCACTAGGTTATCTAATTAACATACTAAGCAATAATGAAAATAATTACACTATTCAAAGTGTACTGAATAAGATCCTGCTTTGGAGGTTTTGCTTCTGTATTGACAGGCACATTTATTTTCAGATTTGCAAGTGTTACTTTCCAATAACATATTTTTCTTATTCAGTATCCACATGAATGTTTTATTGGACTTCTCTCTCCCAAAATAAAATGAAGAAGTGCAGCCCTTGCAGAATATTCTGATACACAAATAATCAGAATGAAATTACAATAAATTTGCACAACACTGGACAACAGGCAAATAATTACCATCATAACACATTTTTCCTGTGGCAAAGTAATTGCTTTGGCAATTCTTTTTCACTTTCTATCTACATGCATGTTCACATCAACTGTGGTCAAATCTTGATAAACTGGCTAACAGTAAGTAATATTAGTCCATATATAGGACTATTTTGTTGTCATTTCTGGTACTATACATGGATACATTTTCAGCCATATAAAAATCTACAGGTTATATTTAAATATGTGAATTCTATCTTACTCAAAAAAAACCCAAACATTGTTTAGAGTTTTTTATTTGTTTCTAGGAGGTTGAGATAGATGAATTTGCTTCTATGACCTGTCTAATTCATTGGAACTGAACCTGACATTATCCTCTTGAAACCTATTGAGCACTGAAAACCTTAATCCAAATTCTTCAACTCTCTGTCTCAGCAATAATTCAAATATTTAGATGACTAAATTATCTCTCCTGATACTGTTCATGAAAGCAGAAGTGCTATAAGTACCTTTGTTCCAGGTAGTCCAGGCATCATGATACATGAAACAACTGTATGTTTGCTTTATAACCAGATTCCAGGCTGGGTCAGAGCCTGTCCTGAGGAGAGATGGAAAGAGTATAAGTGCATCAGGTAGCAAGAAACCTACTCTGTTTTCCAACTATAAATCCTTAATCTTAGTGTAGTTTAATTTAATGACTTCTCTTCAATAAATTGGCAAAGATATGCTACTAAATTGTATGACTCTATAAAGTTTTAGATACACAAATTTTAAGCTCTTCTCAATGAAAAAATATGATAAATTTGTAAAAAGCTTAAAAACACTGAGTCCAACCACAGCCCAACCCTGCTGCACAGGTCCCAAAACTGCACAGAACAATCAAGGTGTGGCCTCACCAGAGCTGAGTACAATGGGACAATCACTTCCCTACTCCTGCTGGTCACACTGTTCCTGATACAGGCCAATGACAACCTCACATGACAACCTTTCTGGTTATAAGCAGGAAATACTTAGCAATCAAGAGATTGTTGCTGAGTACATAATGTTGGAGCAAGCATTTTGCTCTGTAGTGTCCAGTGCTCCAACTAGGTCAGCATTTGTCAAATAGAAATCACCCTCTGTGGACAAGTCCAGCTAGATTAAGTTTAGGAAAAAAGATTGGTCGTTGTGCCCCAGATGCTCTTTTCATTTTAAAATAAACATGACAGTGCAGGGTCAAAAGTAGCATTGACTTCAGAACTGTCATAGAAACCTGCTGAGCGTCTGGCCTCTGGGGTGAAACCCAAGTTGACACACACATACCCTCATGCCCATGGCACTCCGGTGTGCAAAGCTATTGCTTTGCAAGACAAGCAAGTGACACCTCTGGGAATTAGTATCTGAACCAGTAAGGGTTAGTCATGTCCTGCTACTTTACTTGCTGAAATACAGCCCATCTGCAGGACCCATTCTAACTAGTGCAAGAAATAATGCAGTGGGCCATGTTAGCACTCTGTATGGCAGGTTTAATGCCCCTGCAAGTTTTCTGCATTTCCTCTACCTTTTTTTTCCAAGATTTGCACTGGTGGGCACTAGCTAGCACAGCAAGTTAACATGTAACAAAGCCAGAAATGAAGCATTTGGTGACCAGGGTGTTATGATGACATGAATAACGAAGATTAGTGTTATCCCTTTTGTGTGTTCTCAAGGTGGGGTTAATCCTGAAAGATATTATTTTTCTCAAAAACAAGTTATGCATGTACTGTTAGGGTCTATCAAGCTCTATGGTTGATGTGTTGAAAGCCAAAAAGTGTGTCCTCTTTGACCTTCAAAAGCTATACATTTCTGAACTGTTTTTGTAGCAAGGGGTTCTATCATTAAGCCAATTTAATTATTTACAATCATCTTCTCAGGTGAGCAATATTTGATTATGTGTGAACCCATGTAGCAAACCCATTTCCTGTTATGGAGACAAAATGTGTACAACCTGATGCTGCAATATCGCTTTCTCAGTGCCTGTCAGAGTTGCTATCAACCGCTGACAGAAGGAAATCCATAAGCGGATTTTACTACAGCTGCCCAGCTTGAATCCCTGTGCCAAAAGGCTTGAAGGACAGAAGCTCCTTTTACAGAGGCAAAGCATGTGGTATTAATGAGATGTGCAGTAATGCATTTTCAGTTCCAAAGCCATCCCAGAGGGAGGAGCTTCAAGGATTAATGGAAAGCAAAACACTTGTTAAAATTTCATTTGCAGTACTTCAAATCAAGACTTACAAATATAAAAGTTATTTATGATTCTTAGATGTGTGATACTTCATTCTCTGAAGTGTTTCTACTCAGAGAATTTACTTGCTGAGGGAAAAACCAAAGGTTAAAAAAGAGATGAAGGCTTCATGATTTAGTGAGTTCATCCTCAAAAATTGGGTAGGGCTGAGAAGAAGCAAAAAGGATTGTTCCTTTAGTTGAAGTGAAAGCAGTAGTTTGTGTATTTTAACCCTGCATTTCTTTTTTTTGCACCAGAATAGTTCCCTAAGTTAGAATGCTTGTCCTGAAGAAGAACAAAAAGAACACAACCGAGCTTCCTGTTTTCCCTGTTACTTTCAATGGCAATCTCCTATCTCCCGTGATACCAGCATCACAGAAAAAAAAAAAAAAAATAAAAAACCCAAACCAAAACCAAAGCATGCCTTAACAAAGAAGGCTCTTTCCATTATAGAATCACAAAAACACTTTAGTTGAAAGAGATCTTTAAAATCATCGAGTCCAACCACAGCCCAACCCTACCCAGTCCACCTCTAGATCAAGTCCTTCAGCACATCATTTATTCGCCTTCTAAACACATCCAGGGGTGGTGACTCCACTACTTCCCTGGGCAGCCTGTTCCAATAATTGGCTACCCTTTCAGCAAAAAAAAAATTTCTGAAATCTAACCTAAATCTCCTCTGGTGCAGTTTGAAACCATTTCTTCTCATGCTATTGCTTGCTACTTGAGAGAAGAGACTGACCTCCACCTCTCTGCACCCTTCTTGCAGGTAGTTGTAGAGAGCAATAAGGTCTCCTGTCAGCCTCCTTTCCTCCAGACTAAAAAGCCCCAGCTCCCTCAGCTGCTCCTTGTAGGACTTGTGCTCCAGACCCTTCATCATAATTGACCCTGCTTGGGCTTCATTTTAACAGAGGATAAGTATATAAGATGACTTTTTAACTGAAGATTTTTACCAATACTTTTCAACTTGACTGTTTTGGAAGTATAGTACCGCTAAACAAGGAATGTAGAATGCTCTAAATATTCACCAGTCTTCTTTAGATGGTGTCTAAAGGAGAAATCTGTCAAAAATCAACATTTTCATGCAGATGGAAACAGTTTTATTCCATGAGAAGATGCAGGGGCCCAAGGGCATTCTCAGTAACAGGAAAATTATTTGCAGTTGGTCAGACAAGCTGTCTGACTCAGGTAATCTACAGTTCATCAGGTCACTTGGTTGAAACTGAAGTCCAAGATGAGAGAGCCTGCTCAGATGAAATGAATTGTAATGATTTTGCATGCATGCACATGGGCTTGCCTCTGTGTTTCTATCTGTGTGAACCTGGGATTATTTGCTGTACGTGTGTTAAGGCGTCTGCAAAGCTTTTGGACAGCAGCAAAGCAAACTCAGGAACAAAGCAGACATTTCATTCATCAATTTACTTTAAGGGGCGAAAAAAAGACAAACTATTTCAGGAAAGAAGACACAGATGTTCTACATTAAAAACCAAGGGAATTGGGAGAAGTATTCTTTTAGCAGATGGACCAGTATCAAAATACCTAGCAGACTGATATCAATACTTACCAGAGAACCAAGTCACTAAATACCTCTCCTGAAAGAGGATGAGAGATATGTTTAACACTCCCATTGGCAGTCACCAGTGCCTGTTTTCTCATTAGCAGTGCTGGGAGGGGAAAGACTTGCTTTGACTCAGAAAGTAAAACAGAGGAGGAATTTTCTATGGTTGTTTATGTCTATGATGTAAATTGAAGCCATGTTAAATTCCGTGACAACACAGGGCGGTGGACAATCCCTTTGCAGAGATTTTACATTTAAATGAGAATTAACAGCAAAGATATGGAAGGGCCTTTGTCCCACTCAATTTCTCTGTCAATCTCTTTTACTTACCAGTGCCCTTCCCTACTTTGTGCAGATAGGAAGACAAATAAAAGTGTAAATCCAGCCTACATGACATATTGGGTTTGGTTGGAAACTACTCTGCAAGACTGCTGCAAAGCAATCAGCAGAGCTGGTTTCCTCAGCACAACCGAATGAAATAGCATTCCCTCAACAGCGTTCTGTGCCAAGCCACTGATCAGGGCTGGTGCTGGGTCTTACTGCTGCCCTAGTAGCAAATTGTACCACTCTGCTGTGTGTGTGTGTGTGTGGGAAGAGGGCAAGTCCTCAAACTTCAAGGACGCTGAGATATTTTTCTCGTCTCTCTCTTCTCAGGCAGTCTCCCCAAACCACTGCATAAAAAAAGGTTCAGCAAATCTGCAGTTAATGTCTGCATGTGCTTCTGATTATCTCCTCCTCCCCACCCCCACTGCAAACTATGTCTTGTGTGCAGCTCAGAGAGAGCTGTCAGAGGAAGTAAAGGGCTGTTTTAGGGAGCTGCTGATATTCTCCATTCATCCCTGACTGTAACCAATAAACAATTCTTCTAAGTATAAAACTCGTACATAACTTGTGCATTTCTTCCTGGACAAGAGACCAGCAGCAGCAGGAGGACAAAAAGTGTGGTCATAGCAACAATGGCATTTCTTCAATCATCTCCTTCCATTCCTTATTCCAAGAGCCATGAGAAGTTAAACCCCTGACTGCAGATCCCTGGCATGGGCATCATTTTGGAATGCAGCCCTGAGCCCAAGCACACATGCTCTGCTCAGTTGAGAACAGGCATTTTTCTTGACCACAGCAGCAGGACACACCATTTTCATCATCAAAAATCCTTTAATACCTCTAGAGCTTTGCTTTATTTTCTCACACGTACCTGTAAAGTCTCCAATCTATAGTGTGCCTGAGACAGCCTGCTCTCCACGTTCACAGAAGTCACTGCAACCCAGGAAGACCCACGAGACACCTAAACCCTGTCTAACAAAGAGCTACATTTAAAGACAGAAATGGCATGGTACTGACACATAGGTTCTATGCTAGCTCATTGAGAAGCAATTTCTTCTCCCTAGGAAGCAAAAAGTCAGATTTAAGAATGAGATTAAGATTACTGAGAAAGCAAGATTGACAGGAAATTGTTCTGTGCTTAAAACAAGCATTTTGAGAGCTGGAACAACTCAGAGGTCTGTGTGTGCTTATACGCTGTATAATTACAAAAGTGAAAAAGAGAACAGGTTAAAGGTCACAAATGCCAAAACACTATTTCCAGTCCTCCCCTTTTGCTGCACTGGGACCAGGAGCTTCTGTTCAGGGAAATTAGTAGCTGGTCCTCATGTTGCGAGACCAGAGTGCAGGAAACATCCCTCATGGAGAGTCCCACCTCATCAGGTGGGACTGCTTGGCGATAGACTAGAGCAGCATATGTTCTTCCAGCTGAATGGAAGATTTCCCACTGTTAAAAATCAGTTATTTGTGCTATAACAGCATTTTATATTATAGAAGTACTTGGAGTATCGGCCAATGTAAGATCCTCATGGTATTGTTTCCACAGGTGTGAAGAGACTACCCTGTGGTGTTTGCAACCTTCACACAAACAAGACAAAATGCATTGATCAAAGGTCAGCAAACTCTTCTCATAATATGATGATTGCAATGGCTCCACCTGATATTTTGAGTAGAATTATAAGGAATTATGTCAGTAAGGATTCCTAATCCACATCATTAGTTTCCTCAGTAGTAGTATCCACCAACACTACAAGTTGACTAGAAACTTCTGTTAATTTTCCTTGACAGAAAACAGCTGTTGAAGGAAATTTAATTAAAAAAAAACAACCAAAAAACCCAAAAACCACAACAAAATCCCCCCAAAAAGCTGAAGTTTTGTTGCAAAACTGAAATACCCCCCAAAATTTTACTAGTTTAAACTGAAAATAAGGTTTGTCAGTCTTTTCATTTTTCTCTCATTTATGACAGCAGAGGGGAAGTCGTTGCATGTAATTTTTTATGAAAGTAAAATTTTTGTAAATGTTTGTCTCTGTTCAGCATTACATCTGCTGCTTTTCAGAAAACCCTCAGCTGCAATTAGAGTATTTTGTAGTGGTGCTTATTGCATTTCTGTAGGGAAGAGACAGTGAGAATAGGAGCAATCTAGGAGTGGACATACCCTCCTCCCCTGCTTGCCCCTGCATTTGCAGTCCTAGCACAGAACGCTCAGCCCTGCCTTGTTCAAACCTTCCTGCGCGCTGGAGCAGAGCTTCCAGACAGCATCACAAAGGGCCCACTGCAGTGTATCCCCATCTGCTGTCGATTACTGCACGAGATGTGCCATCCTCATGTTGTCATGGGCCAGCACCCTGGTGTTTCTCCTGCTCAGTAATATTACCAGCCGATGTCAAAAGCTGGCAGGCATCCAGCCTCCAAGAAGGCTCAGAGAAGTATTTCCTCTTTGAATATGCCACAGGTCTGATGATGCATATCCTTCAGAATGGCACTGGGAAACTCACTGGTTTCTGATGAAGAGTCATTACCCATCGGAAGATCCCAGAGTTTATGGCATTATCAAACCATGTCACAACATTAGGGGAACAAAGATAAAAGGTGAGTTGGCCCACACAGCAAAAGCTTACATGCTGCTTGTCAATGTATTTTGAAGAGTCCACGTACACCACATGCAAACCATTTAATATCATCTGGAGTTATTTGGAAGCAAGGAATAGAAGGAAAAGGAATATTTCCAGCTAATTACCTGTTTTGGGCCAAGTTATCAAGGATAGGAAACATTAATATGGATGAAAAAATGTTAGAGACTTGCTTAAACATTTACTTGATGGGGAAGAGCAGTCCCTCAAAGTTTGAGGAAATGTGTGGTGGTGGCTGATTCTGAGCAACACTCATACTGGGCTCAACCCTTCTAATTTAAAACACAGACCATGTTGTTTAGGACACTGGCCTGCCTGTGCTCTCAGTCCTGTTTTCGTAGTTGATGAATTGCAAACAATGGTTTTGCATAAAGCAACTGGAAATTGCATGGAGGCAGATACAAGCAGATTACATCGACTTTACTCCTTGAATTCCTGGCTCCCTGCGGTGACCACAGTAGCGCTTGTCAGCAGCACAAATCTGAGGTTCTGCCTAGCTCTGCGGAGCCGAGAGAAAATTAATACTGGAGAGGTCAGGTTACAACAACAAACGAACATTCAAATTCGGTTAAATAGAAGAAGCCAAGTCATTAAGAAAGACGGGCTGATGTATTTAGTCTGAGGATGACATAAATAGTCAGTGCAGCATCTCATCTCTTAACACTGCCTTCATTTACATTGCTGCTACAATTTCCTCTCTTCAGCAGTAGGAATTATAGTTTTGATAGTCTTACTGTTGTTAGACATCTGTTGAATTCAAATACAAAAGCCTCTGGTCACCCTAATTATTGGAGTTGCCACTATTCAGCTGTTCATATATCATAAAGCAAGATGAGGAGATCTTGGTTGTAAATTTCCAACAGCCATTGGGTCCCTGGAGCCTGGAAGAATTTGATACTTTCTACTATATCAGCAGAGAACTTCCGAATTCTAGCAGTTTCAAGATCTTCAACTCTGTAAGGGAAAGCCAGGTTGGCAAAGAAGCACACTTTGTGCATCCTGATCTCCAGCAACTCATGCTGGTTTCATTTTTAGTATTTATATTTGCAGTCATGTCCAACTTGTCTCAATTTTTAACTTTCTCTTGTTATCAGGTGCAGAATCTCCCACCCGAGGAAATGTGAGGTAAGTAGTTTGTAGTAAGTAGTCTCTTTTCAGGTGATTTCTCTTACACATTTTGACTTGCAGCCTAGATGCTACCAGAACTACCGTGCAGCTTATGCTGTATGATGTACTAGCATCTATATGCAAGGCAGGTATTTTTCATGACGTGTCTGCAGGAAAACCTAAATGTAAACATAGGCCTAGTTAGACACGCAAGAGTTCAGGTGACAGAACCTTTGACAAATAAAATGTGACCTTTGACAAGTTTTCCTGGGCTTGTGAATGCTCATAACGACAGTTTGCTGATGACTCCTCTGTGTCCAAGGGACAGGGGGACAGAGGCAAACTGTGTTGCTGCTTTTCCTTAAAAGAGGGAATGAGTACAGCTTTTTTGCTTCTACATGCCGCTTCTTTTCATCAAACCTGCAGGAATGGAGAGACATCCTCTATTTAACTCAGCTGAGGCTGCATTGCAAGCATTAAAGCTGCAGTGGAAAGAAACAGTCATCTAAGCATTCCCATCATGCACAGAGGAAAACATGTGATTGCATATATTTAAACAAGCGAACAGGATACTTGTTGCTGAGGATGACTTTTACTTGTGCCTGGGTTGAAATGCTGGAAAATGGAATTGGGGTTACCTCTGCCTGAGAGCCCTGTACACTGTGGAAACAGCATTGCCCCTGAACAGTTTTTAATGGAAACTAAGAGCACACAGGAAAACAGTTCCTATAATACTTATAGTACAACACTTAGCTATTGGTCCCCATCATTCATGCCTGACATTGTGGTTTTAGGCAGCAATATGAGCTGAGGATACAGTACAACAAAGGTTCCTCAAGCATTCAGATTTTAAAACAAATTCACTTTGACTGTCTCCAGCTCCCCAATGTATTAGTAAATATTTTAAACTCAGATTTGGCAAAGGACTTAGGGACAAGCCTAAAGCAAAGGGTATGTTTACTTCCCAGTATCCTCAGTGTTTTTTAAACCTAACATATTTACTATTAAGTATAGGCAGGAAGCCTCTGTCAGTGTGGGGCTTGTAAGTTGCTCTAAAGCCTTGTGGAGTCATTAGAAGGAGTTATGTTGACATCCTTGGTTTCAAACCAGACTCTTAAAGAGTGAGTTTGCTACTTCAGTGTGGAAATTTGCCAGAAGGAGACTTCAAACTGCATAACAAGCAAATTGCAAGTGTCAAACAAATATTTAGTATGAGTGATTTGCCTGGGTCTAATCAGGCGTATGTTTCAACAAGCATGGTGGACCAGATCCTCATCTGTTTTTTATCAGACAGACTCCATGAACTTGAGAGTAGCTATTCATAACCAGTATAGCCAAAGAACTAGTCTATTATGTGTAATATTTCTACTAGAATTAATTATTCTCCTGGATATTCTTAGCTGAGTAATCAATGGAAAACTCTTTGTGTGTGTAAATATGGACAGCTATCCATAACTATCCATATGGCTGTTATCCACAGCTAGGTGCAAATAGGCACAGCTCAGGTCACTAAAACAACCAACATCTCTGAGGTTCTCTTGAGAACCTGGGGTTGGGGTGGAAGTAAGTCTTTAAAAAGCACTTGTCTGCTGGACTTTGCTGTTCTCACAGTCCTCAACAGGTGGAGTTAGACCTGAGTCCAGCATTTCTCAAAATCCAGTTCTTACATCCTGCAAATCAATAAAGAGATTACACTTTCCTATAGACACAATCCACTAGAGTGCAGGCTTTATCTGCAACCAGAAGAACAGAAACAATCAAGACTTGTTGCTGCTCACCTGTTGTGTGTAGAGCAGCCACTGATTGCTGAATGACCCTACCTCCACAGCAGAGAGGAGAAGATGGAGGCACGGTGTGTTGCTAGTTTCAGAGAGATGCTGACAGCTCAGGCACCCGTGCGCATTGCTGCAGGCAGAGAAAAAGACTCAGTACCCAGTTCACTGATCTACATCCCTCTCCCATAATGTCCTCTCTGGTTTAAAAATGTTGTTGCATGTTGTGCAGCATGGAATAGGGTTTTTAAGAGGTCTATCTATGGGTCAAGCTCATTCATAATTCTCCTGTGCTTATGTCCTTTGGCACAGACCATGTGGGATAGGCTGTTTGCTATAGGCATGGAAAGTTTGGATTATGATTAAAGCTTGTGAATATCTTTTGTCCAAAAGCATCTTTGAGAAATGCAGCTTTGACAAAACTATTTCTTTCATGAGAGGACATACAATTCAGGAAAACATTCCATTTTAGAAAAAGGCAATTTCTCATTTTTCTTAATTTTTCAAAAAGCAAAGAAAAATCTGGTTTTCATTTTGCTCTTCTTTTTGTTCCCCTTTAATGCACTCTTCTCAGAAATTGAGGAAAGCACATTGAAAACCAAGGAGAGGTGCAGGGCTCAACACATGAAAACTTCCCATTCCCTTCTTTTACCTTCCTTCCCCCCCTATTCTCTTCTGTCTTCCATCCTCTCATGGGAAAAGTGGCACAGCCTATCACATGTGTTTCATTTGGCTACAAAGAAGTGAGTGCAGGGCCCTTCCCATGGCCCTGCCCAGGTGTGCAGGACCAGAGACCAGATTCTCCCCTCTGCTTCCACTACAGCACAGACCTGGGAGTGCCAAGACACCCAGGACCCCATGCTTCTCCCAGTCACATCAGGATGTCAGTTCCCCAAACTGGTCATCAGCCACAGTTCAATTGCTGCAGAAAGGGGCCATGAGCATTTTTCTCACTGTCCCTCATCCAGGCAGAGGAAGGCTCCTGAACTGCACCCAGCAGGTTTTATGTAAGCTCACGAGGTACATACATTGGGTAGCTTGCTCCTGTTCTTATTGTCCTTGAGAAAAGATGACTAATTTTAGATTCTATGTCCACGAGCAGGTCTTGCAGATCTACCAGACTCTCATGTCTGGCAATTAGTAGCCCCACAGGGAATATAATATTCTATTGAGCAAAATACCATGTTTTACCTACAGTTGTTTCCTGCCATGGTAAAGTTCGGGTGACCAGGGAGTCTGATTTAATAGAAGTCCTGATGCTTATGGCAATGCAATCTCATTTTTCATATGACAATAGGCTAAGTACAAACAACCATGGGTCAAGTACTTGAATGGGCACAGTGACATGTCAGTTACCACTATGCTTATCATAGACTGTAATTATAGGAATTTTATGAGTCTGCTATGTAATTACAAAGTAATTTCATTTCATAGCTATTTCTGAAGGCCAAGGAAACAAAAAAAAAAGGGAATATCATCATCAGATCAAATTGGCAAAGATGCTGGTGAAATGGCCCTGCAAAGGTTATATCCACTGGTTTGTGGGGTTTTTCTCCTTTCTTTTCTGGCACATGTATTAACCACCAGTCAGTTTCTTGGATTTTCTGTACTTTTCTCTGTTTCTTTACATCCCACTGTGCTTGCAGACTCTGGATCCAAGGCTGAGGAAGGGGTTACTTTTCAAGAGAGTCATGTGGTTGCAGATACAGGGTTAATAAATTACTTGGGTCTAGCTTATTGGTATCATTAATTTCTCAATTGTTTTTCTTCTGCAAGTCTTTAGAGGATGCAGGTGGTACCACTTACACATCAGTCCACTGACCCATGTGAGTTTGAAGCTCAGTGTATGGTAGCACTTAGACATGTAGCAGACCAATTTGTGGGTGCGGAACTGGCAACTAGATGTGAAATGCTACCATTTGGCAGTCATCTAATGGAAACCCTGTTATTAACAGGCATGAGTGCACATCTTTTGTGTTAGGAACCATTCTTGGAGCCTTTTGCTAATTTCACACCTTGATTCTTTGAAAAGATCATTGTGGCATTCTCATTTTGTGTAGTCTCCATTTGGTGGTGCCACTGCCCACTTCACACCTGGCCAAGAGATTTAAATAAGTTCTTGAGAAAGTGCCATTACTCTCAGTTTTGACAAAATCCTTTTTCTCGCTTCCATTTCTTGACCATACCTGCTTATTTTATTTCTCAATTTCCCACTAGATTTCCGTCATCTGGTTCCCAAGACTGTAGCATTATATTTGATTGTCAGTTATTCTTTTTTGTTGTCCTTCCACGTAGCTAACAGACTAGAGCTGCTCTTCTTTGCTGTGATGTCTAAAATGAAAACAAGAGTTTTTCTGTTTGGACTGATAACAGCGCTAGGCAACATGTTTTCTGAGGTCCACTTTGAACTTGACTTCTCACATCTTGATCTTTCAACTCCTTGACACAAGGCAGAGAGAAAAGCTGCTTCTGCTGATGGAAAAGTGCCATAGGAAACTACTTTGCCAAAATTTAATGGTTTTCTGTCTGTCTTTCCTAATTAAACTTGTACATCACAAATATGACTTAGAGCTGTCTTAGGGCTGCATTAAATAACCTTGTGTCTGGTTCAGGCCTCAGGTACCCACAGTGTTAGGAAGAGACTATACTGAAAACCACTTTTGAACACCTCTAATTGCATTTAGTCTTCTGGCACAATTGAGGGCCTGCCAAAAAAAAGTAACTTAAGATTTACCTCCAATTCCAAGCCTAGTGAAAATGACAATATGTTTGTTTCTAGAGTAGTTCCCATGGCTTCAATATGTGTAAAGGTATCTATTTGTATGTTTTTCTCTGCATTTGGACACAGGAAATATATTTTCAAAGAATGAACTATAAAGACTACATGTTAATATTTTTACTTCTTTACAAAACAAAACAAAACAAAACAAAACAAAACAAAACAAAACACATTTTTGTTAAAGTCAATCTTTCTAACAACCATTTAAAACATATATTTTTTCTGTATCCTGTCGCAAAAACTCCATAAGACATCCAGCAGTTGCTTTTCAAATCTGGGCTACCAGTGGCATTTTTTTAACTCCTGCTCTGCAGCTTTATACCTGGATTCCAAAAAAGATGGCCTTTCATCTATACTATGAAGACAAATTGGATGGATGGCTCTCCAAACCACCTCAGCTGAGCACGGATGGCTGAGCAAGAGAAAGCACCATGGCCCAGGGATGCACCGAGGACTTGCTCTGGGCTGTGCATGGATGTGCAGTTACAACATGAGTCTGGACAGGACCAAAGATGCTTGATGTCTCTCCCTGCTCCTCCTTGCTGTAGGTACCATCACAAGTGCTGAGGGGTCTGGTGGTAGCAGACGTGTCCTGCGCCCTCCTGCCTGACAAGCCTGTAAATGCTGTGCACACCCCAGCAGAGACAGAACTTGGGAGAAAAATGTTAAAGCCGAGCGGGAAAGTAACTGGATGTCTTTTTATCTTACTTTGTCAAATAGAGGGCATTTACTCTGTTCTCCATCCTGCAACGAGAGTCTGCCAATGTGCTGAAAGGGAAAAGGGAGGCAAAGCCATAAAGGAGATAGGAATATTTGAAAAAGAAAATGCAGACCAAGGAGGGAAAACCTGAAACTGTTTCAAAGCAAACCTCCTCCTCACAATGAGGAGCTGGCCTGTGAGCCTAAACATGCTCTGTAATTTACTGCAGCTCATATCCTCTAATTTAGCCACTAGGTGTGTTTGTTCCGAAATATGGAACTAAGAGCAATTCAGAGCATGTCAGAAAGTGAAACCAAGTATGTATTTCTTGGGATTCTTTGTCTGGTTGAAGTACACTTGACTGTCAGAAAAAGGAAAAAAAAAAACCAAACCAAAACCAAAACCCCAAACCAAAGAAACAAACAAACAAACAAAAAAAACCCAAACCCAAAACAGAACAAAACAAAATAAAGCCCCCTCAGCAAAAAAAAAAAAACACCACCTCCCAAACTACTCTTTTTCTTCAGAGTTCCTTATTCATTAGTGAGCTGTGCTGTGAGTGTGTTAATGTACTTGTATTTCAAAACTTTTTTGGAAAGCTGCCATCACAATGAAGCAATTTAACTGCTGGAAATCTGGGGGAGAAAAGAAGGTTTTCAATTTATGAATAGCCACAGAAGTACGGAGATATACCTGTAGGTACAAAATCAGTGTTTGTTGTATGATTTGCATTCATTTGCTTTTTTTTTTTTTCCCTTGCAAGTGGTAATTCATAGACTTCCTCATTGGTCGTAGTATTTATGGTGCAGGCAGCATCTGGAGACCAGAGAGGGTAAAGGCCTGATTATCCCACATCTCTGCCTGCAGCCAGGAAAGAAAGTGTTGCAGAGGTGTGTGTTGGGGTGAATGCCAAGGAGTCCTCTGGCCTCACATAGGTTTTTCAAGGCTCAGCAGCATTTTCCATCAGCAGAGGTGTTAGTCATCTGCCGCTGTCAGGGATTATTTGTATAAACCCAGTGCCCTGGGGTCTCTTTCATGGGCCACATCCACACTGTGTGCAATGCTGGATGAAACACATAGTAAAAAAACAAGGCCAAGAGGTAAAAATTGGAAGTATAAGGTGCTAAGCCACAAATGGGCACAAACAGGGGAGGACTGAAAAACAAAAAGACCTCATCAGTCAGGTTAATAAGCCATGCTTTTGGCACTGATGAGCTAACTCCCTCCCAGTCCCCCACTTCTACCCTTCTCAGTGCCATTTCCTTAAGAAGTCAAACTTCTTCATCTAAGGTAACTTCTTCTCTTGACATTTCACCTGCAAGTGTTGCTGGTGCTTTCCATGTGGAAATGAACATACTGAGCCTTTAATAAGGTCACACTAGTCACCAGATGTGTGAGTTATCAAACCTGATCAGTGCACCAGCTCACACCTGGTTTAAAGAGATTGCCCCTGAATAAGATACAAGCTTTGAAATGGCTTGTTTTGTGGAGGGTAGTTTGTGTAGGAGTGCTCTAGAAGCCTTTCATGTAACTGTGCACACGGGTATGGCACTTTTAATTTGTAATGCATGGGATTTTGTTGCTATTAGAGCTATTCTGTGTTTTATGTTGTAATTCTGCTGGTAGTTGTGAGCGGATGATGTTAAATGCTCAAGCATGTGAGAGGTTTCAAAGAATTTAAATCCAAAGTTTTTTGAGGGATTATCTGTTCAGTATATCAGATTAGACAGAAATGCATAGGTAATTGTTAATGTAGTCAATCCATTAGTCCAAAGTTGATTGTTAATTGTATATGGTTTATAGACTGTAGTCTATACTTAGCACAGTTAACACTCTATAGTTAATAAATAACCACTATGATTACAGTATTTGTTAATGCCACAAGAACATCTGCAAACAGTAAAGCAATTTATATCATGCTTGTAAAAACATTCATTTCCTTAATGTCTGGACTGAGCAGTGTCACAAGTCACTTAATGGTATGGAATGGTGATATATAGTGTACACCCAAATACACAAGCTTGTGAAGAGGACAGGTGAATGAGAAGCTGTTTTAGCTCCCTGAGGAACCTATTTCTGAACATTGTGCCTAATTGTCAAAACCTCTCTACATGCTGAAAGGCAATTAGCTGCTATTGGGTATGTCCTGAAAATCTGTGATGACCTCCTGGCCATCAAAGCCATTAATTTATATATAAGAGCACGGGGTCACTGATGTGGTCACTTCCCTGGGCTTTTGATCAGTTTTGTGGGTAGAGTAGAGGTTGCTGCAACATGATGGATGATCCTGAGCCCCCACAGCAGGGACAAACCTGGCAAACATTATGGTCAGAGGCTTAGGGTCTGAGCACAGTCGTTAAATTGTAAAATTATAAGTACTTCCATGCCAGCAGCACAGACTAATAGTTAAAATGTGACACTGTTAGCTTTATTTCTATCTCTGTGAGCACAGAGACACAAAAGGAAGAAAAGGATTTATGCCCTGCTGAAGGCATAATCAGCACTAGTGCATCCAAGCAAACAGAAGTGAGCCCCAGAACTGTAGCATTAGTTTTCATATCCATGCTTCTAAACAAGCCATCCGAGGGGCTGTTTGCTGAAGCTCTCCCAATGATGAGATGGTATTGTCACAATAGCAAGCACATATTCCTGCCTAAACGTGCATGCCTGACAGGAAACAGAGCACTGTGTCTCCTATGCGGTACATGGAATACAGCCTGGGAGAAAGCGGTTAGATCATATAACCTGGATAAACATAGCCTTCCCACCAGTGCTCTTTTGTTGTCATGTAAGTCTGAGGCTTTTCTAGAGGGCTCCAGACCCCACACTGCTTTGCTTCACTGAGATCAGGGGACTTCGTGGTCTGCTATGAAACCAAGCTCCGTGCGTTTTCTGAATTTAGGTCCCATCCTCATGAGATGGAATGTTCTGTTTTCCCTCCATTCTGGCTGAACTCCCCCTCTAACCTGTAGGCTTACAAAAACAGGATGACATGAAATACTTATGAAGGAGTTAGTCCTGTTTGTCACAGAGCTAAGGTGTTTAGCCCATCTTTTGGTGTGTTTGGTGTCCACCTGCACCTCCTCTGTATCTAATATTTGGAGGTTTGTGTGCCAGTGCACTTGCTTCCCTGAAACCTGCCACATGTAGATAGCCCCCTTTCCTTCTCACATACTTCTCCTATACTTTCCTATTTGATCATGCCAGTGAAGACCACCTAACTAGGAGTCAGTTGGGGGATGATTTTTGGCAAGTGTTAACAAAGGCAATCTGGGTATACTCATGGGGTGGGTTCATAGGGAATGGAACTGGAGTTAGGATCTGTTTTATCTGTCGAGAAAAGATCCAATACATTTGTCTTTTCAAAAACAAGTTTAGGTGTCTCACTTCTCCTCCAAGACTCCAGGCTCAAATACTGAATGCTGATCACACTGAGACCCTCTTATTAGTATCACATCCACCCATCCAGAGCTGCAAAGGCCTCTCTACATGTCCCAGTCTCATTCCTTCTCATGAGTCCACAAGGAACTTCCCACTGCTGTCACCTTCCCTGTGTTTCCTGGGGTTGAAAGGAGATTTGATTTACATTGAGTTTCAAACTAAGCACATTGACATCAAAGCAGTGGAAATCAGGCCCCAGTAAGTGGTTTATAAATGCAGTCTAAGTGTTTTGAATCAAAATAGTTCTTTCAGTAAAGTTGGGGGGTTACATCTGTTGTCCTTATCATTGTTAGTTTCTGTCTCAAATACACTGAAAAGTCACTGACATTGAATCCACTCAATCATTACAAAAATCATTACAAAAAAAGCTTCCATTCCTAAATTAAACCCTTTTCCCCCCATTCTCTTTTGCATTATATTAGTTGAAAATTATAGTAATGTAAACGGGAAAGATATGTGTGGATTATCTCAGAAAAACATCCCATGGATTGGGTTGTATGGCATTAGGGAAAGGATCCTCAGCTTGGGTATGCTTTTCTCATCCCAGATGGAGAAGACAAGGCTCACTGAACAGTCTTTGCAAACAACCCTGGGACCATTTTTGGCCCACTGGACAAAGAACTTATGTAGAGACATCCAGTGAGGACCAGATGTCTGACTCACAAAGTACTTAACTGAAATGACAAAGATAGATGAGTTCATTGAATGTTTCTTTTAGCAAATGTGCTCATATCTCCAAGTTGGCAATGACTACATTTCCTTTCAACTCTGGAAGAACAGCGCCTTTTTGTAGTACTCATGCATCTATTGGCCGCATTGGATAGTGTAAAACAAACATGATGTTACAAGGAAGGGGGAAGGAAAATCCAGTAGCTTTTGAAATGAGCCTTTTTTGTTAATGGGCATCTGAAACTTCTTGGAGCACATGTGTATAAACACAGCACAGAAAAATAAATGAGGCTTGAAAAAGTATTTTGTATTAGAATTCTCATGAAAGGCAGAATTACTTAAAACTCTGTCTCGATGCAGGTTTGACTTTTACAAATGGATCTTGGAAACCTGATCAGCTGAACTACAACCAGCATTGCTGTAACACCGGAGCTGACACACTGAGGTGTACAAGGGAAGTGCTGTGATGCAAAGCAATCTTATCTTCTGCCTTCATCTGCCTGAGATGGCTATGTAGATGCAATGATGTCATCCTGTTGATGTAACCAGGAACAGATGTAAAAAAAAATCCCAAAGGAAAGGCTTAGACTTGTATTAACTGAGGCAAAGAATGAACCACCGATGAGCTTCTGCCTCTGTTTCCCATTGAAAACCTGTCCTGGTTTCTGCTGAAATAGAGTTAATTTGCTTCATAGCAGCTACTGTAGAGCCATGGTTTGTGTTTGTGCTGGAAGCAGTGTTGGTAACATAGGGGTGGTTTTGTTCCTCCTGAGCAGGGCCCACACAGAGCCGAGGCCTTCTCTGCTTCTCCCCCTGCCCCACCAGTGGGTGGGCTGGGGGTGCACAAGGAGTTGGGAAGAGACTCAGCTGGGACAGCTGACCCCAACTGACCTACAAGGTTATTCCATAACATACAATGCCATGCTCACATATAAAGCTGGGGGACATTCGGAGTGATGGTGTCTGTCTTCCCAAGTTGCATTACACATGACGGACCCCTGCTTTCCTTTAGAAGACTGAACACCTGCCAGCCCATGGTAAGCAGGGAAAGAATTCCTTGTCTTGTTTTTCTTGCACATATGTTTTTTTCTTTACTTATTAAACTGTCTTTATGTCAATCCAGGAGTTTTCTCACTTTCACTTTTTGGATTGGAAAAGGGAAGCAAGAGAGGGGCCACATGGTGCTTAGCTTCTGGCTGGAGCTAAACCATGACAAACCCTTAGGAGCCAGGCATCAAGGTTTACTTGACAGGTATAAGTCTAAATACCGATGATCATGCTTGCAGCAGTGGTCTGGGAAGCTGTCTGCTGAACATGTGCAACAGGGTGCTTCCCCCAGGGCTGCACAGAAACCTGAGCTCCATTTCACAGAAAGATGTGGGATAGCAATGATATTTATTTCAAGGTCTTACCCAGAATGGCAATTTTCCCACATGCTACACCAACAAAAGTCTCTTCCATAGAGGGACATTATTTTCATCCCAAGTGGAAAGATGAGATCTACTTTTGCCAACATTAATGACCAAGCCAGGGAAAGTTTTGTTTCACTCTACCAAATAAGCCTATGTAAAGATTCACAACAAGAAATCCTTATTTCTGATCCAAAATTAAATTTCCTACATATCTTTCTCAATACACTATATACTTGTTAAATGCTCCTATTCAGCTTCAGATTCTCTTTTCAATTTTTTTTTTTTACATTCACAGGCATTTTCCTAGAACGTGATTCACAAGAGAGCCTTCAATCCAAAAAGAATGAAAAAGACCCTCAGTCATTCAAAATCTTCCTTTGAGCAGTGTTGCTATAAAAAAACCCACCTTTTTTTAACAGCTATTGGCAACACCACAGCCTTTTCAGTGTCATTAAAAACAGTCAGTAGACTGTACCTTACCGATGAAGCAAGTGAAACTGTGTAAATATTCTGCAAATTACTCTTCACAATGAGACATCTGTCTAAGCAAAAGCTTATGTTATTGTCCAGACAATATTGAGAACTTTCTAGCACTGACCTTAGAGAAGACATATTGCATAGCCCCAATGCAAACATGAGCAGGCTAAGTGTAGTAAATGCAAGTAAACCAGGGGTGCCTTCCTTTCATTAGACTTTCTCCCTGACCTCTGGATGACAAGGGCATAGGAAAAGGAAGCAATTTTTCTTCTGTCCTGGGGGAAGGAACATTTGAAAGAGATTTCCTGTGGCTGGACTACATCACCTCTCTGGTGCCTGATCTGAAAATCTGGAAGACCACCTTTTCTTAGTGTCCACTGCAAACACTTACTTCCTTTTTACCCATGAAGTAACTTGTTTCAGATTCACAAAATCTTTAGGTGAATATTGTATGTAGCTGGATCGGATCAGTAAAACTATTTTAGCAGTTCAGAAAAGGAAAGGCTTACTGGGACAATAGTTCCAAAGTCAATCCTTTTGATCTCCTAAAGTTTTAAATTATTTCCCATCTTTCTCTTGACAGGGGCTGTAAAAGTCACTGAATACAGTTCAATACCATATCCTTCTGCAAGCATTTAGTTGAAAATTTGAGAAGAGGATGACTTTTCTAACCTATGATAAGTTAAAAATTATATTTAAGAGCTCAGTTAGTGTCACTTTAAGTTTCATACACATCACACAAATAACAGTTCCTGTGTGCATCCAATCCTTTTGAGTTGCGTCCTATTTACTTATGTCAAGGTCTCTGTGTTCTGGGTCACAGCTTCCGAGGATGCAGTTGACTATGGCCAGACATCCAGAAGTCAGTGCTGCACTTCTTCGGACCCCTCTCTGTGAGGGTATCCATATAAGGACTATTCATGTTTCCACAGTTCTTACCAGATCTTCCTTATGTGCAGCAGAGCTTTCCCTTCAGTCTAGCTGGATGAATAGGATGTCACAGCCTTCTTTCTTCTCCTTTCCACCTTGTGCAACTTCCTGTACTGTAAGAAAGCACCCACCAAGAGTATCATGGTTTACACGGTTAACAAACACTATGGTGTTATTTAAAGCCCCATTGCATGAAAAGTGGGGCACTGAAGGAGAATTGATGATGCAAATGCAGGAGAACAACTGGCTTCTACACTAAGCAATTGACCAAAACAACATTGCTGAGCCCTTTAAGATGTGGGGTTCTCAAATATTACAAGATTTATTTTGAGGCTGGTTTTGGGAACCTGGTCGATCATCTTTCTCAGAGAAATAGTCATATATTTATAGGTGATGTTAGAGTATGGCTAGTATCAAGGTAGAACTTGAGATCAACATTAGGGTTTCAGGTAGGGAAACTGGTGAAGAAATAAAATGTAATTTGTTCACAGGGGTCCCAATTATTTTTTTTTCTTCTTTGTGTCAATTTGGAATGCTAAGCTGAAAATTTCATAGGGTTGATAAACCTGTTGTTAACCCTACAGATACAATAGGGGTTGTACCTTTAGTGAGGAATGAATCTGGTTCATATGGATGGGATATGGGGGAAAGACAGGCCTGAGAGCAGATTGTGTTTGGGACTGGTGTTTGAATGGGTCTTAAGAGTACATTAACAGTTTGAATTTCATATTGTCACAAGTTCCTAGGGCTGATTTTAGGAGTTAGGGAGTTAAAGAAAAACTAGAGGTGTGGAGAAGTGAAGGATTCAGAGAGGATGAGTTGTGCTGTGCTGAGACCTGGGATAGAATCATAGAAACACTTGGGTTGGAAGAGATTTTTATGATCATTGAGTCCAATCACAGTGCAACCCTGCCTAGTCCACCCCTAGATTGTGTCCTCAAGCATAATATCTATCAGGACCCCCAGGTCCCTCTCACCTGCCCAGCTCTCTAACAGGCCAGACCCCATCCTGTACTGGTACCTGGGGTTGTACCTCCCCAGATGCAGGATCCTTCATTTGTCCTTATTAAATCTCAACCAGTTTCCCCCTGCCAAGCTCTCCAACCTGTCTAAATACTGTTGAATGATGGCACAACCTTCTGGTGTGTCAGCCACCCCTCCCAACTTCGTACCATCAGCAAACTTGCTGACTGTGCACTCCATTCCCTCATCCAGGTCATCATTGAACACATTGAACAATACTGGTCCCAGTACCTACCCTTAGGGACTCCACTAGTTGGGACTCCACTAGTTACAGGCTTCCAACCAGACTCTGTCCCATTAATGACAACTCTCTGACTTCTTCCCTCCAACCAGTTCTCAATCCACCTCACTACTCCACCCTCCGGGCCACACTGCCTCAGTTTGCCCACCAAGATGCTGTTTGAGACAGTGTCAAATGCCTTACTGAGATCCAGAAACACCACATCCACTGCCCTACCATCATCCATCCACCTGGTTATATCCTTGTAAAAGGCTGTTAGATCAGTCAAACATGGCTTCCCCTTGGTAAAACCATTCTGACTATGTCTAATAACCCTCTTCTCCTTGATGTGCCCGGAGACAGCACCAAGAGCAAGTCATTCCATCACCTTTCCTGGGATGGAAGTGAGGATGACCGGTTCTGTAGTTACCCAGGTCCTTCTGTTTGCCCTTTCTGAAGACTGGAGTGACATTTGCCTTTCTCCAGTCCTCAGGCACCTCTCCTGTTTCCCAGGGCTTACCAAGGATGATGGACAGTGGCCTAGCAATGACTCCTGCCAGCTCCCTCAGCACTCTCGGGTGTATCCAGTCAGGACCCATAGATTTATGGTTGTCCAGATGGTTTCATCGATCCCTGACTCAGTCCTCATCAACTGAGACGGACTCCGTGTTCACCCTGACTTCCACTGGTGCTTCAGCCATCTAGGGCTCCTGCAAACAGTCCTCATCAGTATAGACAGAGGCAAAGAAGATTTCATCTATGCCTACATCCATCCTTGTTCATAAAAACTTTGGTGTTACGGAACAATGACCAAGCATCTGAATTTAGGCAGCTAGAAAATTGTGGTAACCTCTAATGAGGATGTTCAAGACAAGGTTTCAGCTGAGAGGAAATAGGTATGACGTTCAGTGATGCTTTTAGTTCTTCTACTTTTAGTGATCCTTAAGCTAATTCTGGGAGTTATAATTAGGATTCAGGCTTTAAGAAATTGTAGAACTGAGGTGACAGAGTTGTTTAGAGTAATCCACCAGTAACTTTTTTGTCTTTCATATGTACACTGGGATTAGGATTGAGAAAGGGACATGAAAAAGTTAAAGAAAAAATGTTTAAAATTGACAGTTAATCTTACTTTAGGACTGGTAGCAGTAACACTTGGTCCCAGAATTACTTTTAAATCTGAATTTCATGTGTGTTGCATTAATTAGGCTGAGAATGACATTAGATGTATTTTAGGTAAATAACTGGATAGAAGAGGAAATTCAAACTAGGTCACCAGATATGCTGAAGGATAGTATAGTATCGGTGACCTTCAGATCAGATTTAGAGTGTTGTTAGTGTAAGAGTTAGCATTATCATGGCATTTGAAGGAAGAAAACAGAGGGGAAATGTTAAGTTCTGCTTTAATGTCACTGAGCTAGAGTTTCAGTTCCTAAAAATCTTCAGCACAAGATGATGTTGAGGTTGGGTTTCACAGAGGTCACTAGACCAGATCTAAAACTGTAGCTAAAACAAGGACTGTGATTAAGGTTGAAGTTCAACCTGGGAGAAAAATTTGGGGAAAATAAAAGGATGAGAAAAGCCAAACTTAGTATCATGTGTGGCTTTCTGCACTATTTTAGATCTTAAATTTATGGGTTGGGTGAGGCTGTGTCTAGATTATTAGTGATACTTCATTAGGAAAAGGAAAAGGAGAAAATGAAGGGTGACAAAAGCCAAAATCAGAAAACATGAAATGTCAATCAGCTTGTGGGAAATGCTTGAACCTCTCCATGTGGATATTCTTACTTCATTCTTCTGCTCTGATGCCTAACCCTGAGTACTCACCACCCTCCCAGTAGCCCCTTACTGGTGCCCAGTAGCCTGGAGATCCTCGGGAAGCCAGAGAGCTGGTCTTGCACCACAGCGTCATGTAGGTCACAGCCTGCAGTGCACATACTTTGTGATTTCTTCCCTCTTTCCCATCACCATGTATCCTAAAATGTGACTTGATTACTAAATGAGTGTCTTGATCGCCAAATATTTGTGGACTGAAAGTAGTAAGTGGACCAGTTCTTGTAGTATCCCTTAATTCAGACTAATGATGTATTTCTCCATTTCTAACTCCAGCTTAACATTTTACTTGGATTTGTGACCTTAGATGTAAATTAGCTAGCCCATAATTAATTTAAATATATGCAAAAATATCCAAAGACAAGGGCTGAAGGAGCTTTTAATTTAATTAAATGTCCTCTTAAGTGTGATACTAATGGCACTTAGTATTTTTTATTTATCACAGCTTTAAATCAACACATAACTCTCATTCTATCCCTAGATACATCTTTAGTCTCAAGACAGCTGGGAATCTCAAGCCTAAAAATATCATAAAGAGCCATTTAGACATCAGTTTTCAAATTCTCATTGTAGACAACTTACCACCTTTTCATTGCCAGTGCCTTTGAATAAGCAGAACAACATTCTGAGCTCCTGAGTTAATTTAACATAAACAAAGAATTCATTATGTAAAAAGAGTTTAAAACAAATGTTGTGAAAAGTATCCCACTGTGCCTGGTGGCCCATTTCTCCTAATCAGAAACCTTGATTGAAGAATACTTGAAACTGAATGCTGGTTAGGGATCCAAGATTTGCCAAATGAATGACAGATTGAAGACTAATGCTGAGACCCATGTTGCAATCAGTGGCAAATGTGCTTCCTTAATTTCTTCATGCTTTTTGGAAATATTATCCCCTATCACGGTCTTATAACATAAGAAAACATAAAGTTTAAAATATTGCACACAGTCTTGTTAGAAAAAGCCCTGAGACATAATTAGTATTCCTTTACAGTGTAAAGATTTCTGAAAATAACAGAACCCTAATCTAAGGCTTTTGTTATATCTTTTGCATTTTAATGATCCTAAGATACTCTATGTTTTGAAGTCATCTTTTTTTTTCTTTTTTTTTTTTTTTGTAATATGGTGTGTGTTGTAATGTACAGTCAATGTAATTAGGGGATTTCTTGTAAGGAGGAGCTATTTCACAGCCTACATTTAGACATGCAACCTGGGAACTTGAAAAAAAGCTAAACATATACCAAAACCCTTGTATGTGCAAGATCTACACTCCCTCTTCTATATTATTATTAGAACTCAAATTTTTCACAAACTGAACTCTAACTGTAACACAAAGTTTGAGCTCCATAACACCAAGCACCTAAAGTAATTTTAAAAACAGAGAAAAAGAATGGGTCCTGTACTGAGGTGACTCCTAAGACTCAGCCTACTGCGCTGGGAACACCGGTCAGCATGGTCGACTACTGACCCACCATCACCTTACCAAAAATCATGAGGAACTGTGCCTTGATGTAGTGGAATAGCCACCATTCTTACCAGGACAGGAGGCTATTAAATGTCACCCTTACTCTTGCCATAGCTGTTTGACATGTCCAACACGGACACAGACCAAAAGATGAGAAGAAGTGATATAGGATGCCTGTGGACATGTTAAATTGACATTTCTTTGACAATAGACACAAAACTGTTGAACAACCTGGGAGAAACAAGTGTGTATTAAAACCTAAGAGAATAGAAAAATAATTTTCAAGACAGGTGGGATAAGGCTTAAGGAAAAATTAGTCCTTAGTTCTCTCTCTGGGATGGCACCTGTGAGAACACAAAGGACCAGTGTTGTGTCCACAGCCAACTGCTGTTGACTGGAGAAATGCTCACCCTGGAGACCTCTAAGCCTCTGCAGGAGTCATGCAAGTCCTGCAGAATATCAGGGTGGCTGGGCTTGGCTGCAAAAGAGGACAGTGCCCTAATGCTGCATCCTCACAGCAGAAAACTTGTCAGTGTCTGGTGGCAGGGACTATTATTGCTGTCTGGCATTAGTTGCTCACAGGCTGACTAAAAATATATTGAAATACATCTATTTACTCATACCCCTTGTGTGCACTCAAAAAGGTTTTTACTGATGGACCACTACTGCCAAGATACTACAGAGTATATTTATGGTAATGCAGAATATCTTGCAGTAATACTGAATTTCAGTATATACCACATCTCTTCTTTATTTTGGGGTCATCTTCTTCTTAAAAGAGCTTAGTTCAAGATATATTGCCTTGGAAATGACAGACTAGATCCCAAGAAAAAGCCTATCTAGGATAATTAGCTTGGATATTGGGAAAAAGTTTTTTACTGTGAGGGTGGTAGATCCCCAGAACAGGTTGCCCAGAGGGGTTAGTGGGGTCTCCATCCCTGGAGATATTCAAGGTCAAGCTTAATAGGTCTCTGAACAACCTGATGTAGCAAAGATGTCCCTGCTTACTGCAGGGGGGGTTAGACCAGATGGCCTTTAAATGTCCCTTCCAACATAATACATTCTGTGACTACATGGTTATGGGCTTGTACAGTTTTACAAAGCAGGAGAGGCAAGGCTGAACCTTGCACGTGAGAGAAGGCCTTCACCAAGTGCCAAAAGCCTGTAAAGTGACATTTCTTTTCATAATAAGTAGCACAAGGGGAGGATCACAGCTGATTGTAGATACCTGAGACCAAGAATTGGTGAACATGACCATTGCCATTTTGCTAAGGAAGCTTTTAAGCCTTTGAGTGGGATAAAAGCAACTCAAAACATCAAGCCTGCAAGGTGTACCACAAGGATAAGTGCAGAAGGTGAGGGGAAGAAGCAGGACCTGTCAGTGCGGTTCAGATTCAGCCAGTGCGCTCCTTACTTCTATTCCCATCCAACAAAACTGGTGTGTCCACCACTGGGCCCCGTGTGATGGCCAGGTCATGTCCCTCTTTGTCAGGGGAGTCCCATGCTGTGGGTTACTGCCATGGGTGATGCATACTGCAAGCACGCACTCTCTTCATCCTTGTAACAAACCACATTCCCGGCTGGGTTACTCATACTCCACTGCTGCTGGTTTTCTTCATGTGCACTCATTTGCAAGCTGTTAACAGGAGACACAAAGCTGTCTGTAAAATTGGGTCACGTGTGTTGCCTTATCAAAGCATTGGTCTTGCCAAAGCCAGGATTTTGATGCCATCACAATGGAGTTTTTAAAGCTTTATCCATGACAACAACAACAATAAAAAAGAAAAAAAAAAAAAAAAAGGATGGGGAGTTAAAAAACAGGGAAAGAAGGGGAAAGAAAAGAAAAAACAATCCATCCAACAACCCCAAAACCTGTGATAGCAAGTAAGAAGGATTAAATTAGTATATACAAATGTATCCTGTGACACTTCTGTGAAATGCTGAAGTATTGTCCTTCAACAAGACATTTAATTTCCAACACAAGCAGATGTTTCTTAGCATGCTTAACTCCCTTATCTTCCAGCTAAGCTGCATGTGGAAAGAAAACTCCATCTTATACAGATTATTATTTCAGTCCAGTGGTGTCTCTTCCTTTCATCTTCTGGGTCAAACATGAACTGAACCCTGGGATCAGGGAACAGATAAACGTTGACTCAAAACAGATGCCAAACTGACCAGCTGCTGATATTCACCCAGGACTTCAGGCTCAGGACATCCAGCACCTCTCTGTCCATGTACTGCGCATCCTTCCTCAGCTCGGGACTTGAGGGAAAACCAGCTCATGTTCAGTGGGGTGAGAAGGGGTGTGGGGTGAGGTATTCACCAAGACAGGCTAATCTTAAAGGGAATCTGGGAATGTGAAGTTGCAGAAAGGATGTTGACGGAATATTTCTGTTAAAAAGCAAAAGTTTACTCCATGACTAGTCTCCTGAGAGCAGGGTAAAGCCAGGCTGTTTGGCTGCAAGCACTGCTGGGAGAGTAAGGAAGGGCCTTGTATCAGGAAAATGGGAGGATATGGGGCAAGGCAGAGGTTGTCCTGAGTCAGCACTGGGAGAAATCCCTATCTCAAGGCAGTGGCAGCCCCACCACTCTGTGAATGGATCTAGTTTAAACTAGATTTTGTGTGAAAATGATATAATAACCAAATAGAAAATCTTAAACAAATAAAAAAGCTTTTGCATTCCACTTCGGGTTGCTGTTGTTCTGCACCAGGAGACTGCAAGACCAGAGGTATGGTGGGAGCCTTGGGTCTAGGAGGCAGACACTGCACTGTTTTCCCCACCCGAAGCCAGATTGAAGGCAGGCAGTAAAACTCTCTCTCAAATGTTACATACAGCCTCTGTTCTAATTGTGAATAAAATCACAAAAACACTTTTAAGAGTGGCAGTTAAAAGCCCTTGCAAAGCCATATTCACAGATTCAGAGATTCACTGAATGTCAGGATTTGGAAGGGACCTTGAAAGATCATCTAGTCCAACCCCTCTGCACAAGGAGGATCACCTAGATTAGATCACATAGGAATATGTCCAAATTGGTTTCAAATGTCTTCAGAGAAGGGGACTCCACAATCTCTCTGGGCAGACTGTTCCAGTGCTCCATCCCATTCACAGAGAACAAGATTTCCCTTTACATTCACATGGAACTTTCTATGCTCCAGCTTGGACCCATTGCCCCTGGTCCTATCACTGGCCAACACTGAGAAGAGCTCATCTCTGTCCTCCTGACACTCGTCCTTTACATATTTTTATAAACATTAATGAGGGTCTCTCATTGTCTCCCTGACTGATGACCCTTCTACAGCACAACCAGAATAGGAATACTAGCTAGAAACAGGCAAGGTCACAACTGATTTATTCTTCCTTTTTGTGGCACTGCATCCTGGCTGATCAGGCCAGGGAGGGAGCATGCTGACAAGGTCTCCATCGTGACCATGTTCCGGAGAGCCATAGCTGACAGTTTCACATGAACCTCAGCCAGATGACATCTGAAATCCAAGCAGATGTTTGTATAATATCAATGAGAAATTCTGCAGCAGGAAAACTGAAGGTCTATCTTGAACACAAAGTGTGTGTGTGAAAATCTTCACTGGCATCATCCAATAGCCAGGCAAACCCAGCATCATCAGTTTAGTTTTACTTCTGCTAAAAGAGTGTGGGTCGGTGCTCAACCCAGCGAGGCAGAGCTGCTCTTGAGCAGGCAATGAATGCAGCCCAAGAAGTGGGCTAATATTCTGCACCAAGTGCCATTTTAATCAGCTTTAATGTTCTTTGCCTTCAGTCTACCAGATTTACTTGTTCTATTGTAATGACACCTTTTGTACCTTATTAACTCCATTTTTTTGGACATAATATTAGTTTCATCTACTGCAGCTCTGCCTCTGTTGTTTGTGTTGAAGCTACCCCAGGATTGAACTTGAGTCATCGTTTTTAGTAATATCTCTAATATCCCTGTATTATTTGGACATCTGGGTCTGGAGGGACACTACTAGACATTTCATTTTCTTGTTTGCAGTGATTTCACAACTTTAATTTTCTAAGCAGAACTCTGGGGGGGGAAAGGCTTAGGCAGGTCTTGCCTACTGCTGATTCTATCTGTCCCTCAGACATTTTGTAGGGAGGAGGAGGAGCAGCAAGGTGATGCCTCTGCACGACTCCAGGATCCCCGCTATTGTCCTGGTTCACCAGACAGACCACTCTTCTGGCTCTGCAACTAATGTGTGCAATCTTGGGAGAGTCACATGCTCCTTGGCACTGCTATTTAATTCCTGTTTTGCAAAGTTGGGCTTTAGAGAGCCTTGATGCTAAGTACTAAAAATGCTGAAAAGTTCTTCTTGTTGGATGTACTGCCCTGTGACTACTTCTTCTCCCAAGAGAAGCTTTTTCTTATCTCTGCCATCTGTGACAGGGGTCATCTTCCCCTGCTGTCAAATAATTCCCTGTTTTCTAGGAATGGAGGAGTCCAAAGGAAGTGTTTGTGTATTTCTTAGAAATTGGATAACTGGATTAGCTTCTAAGCATGAAAATGCATGTGACCTTAAATATCATTTTGGAATATCTCATGGATATTAAGCACAACTACTGACCCCAGCATCTAAGTATTTAAAGGGTTACATATGGGGCATGACCTCTCTTGGGAGCAGTTGCGCAGGTTGCCTTGCAGTTCCTGTGTTCTTTTTGAAGTTCTGCATATGTAACTAAAATATAGCAATGGATTCTTGAAGAAAAGACAGTATTACCTTATAAGAGACCAGAACAGTCTCATGAACATAGGTAAAACACCTTGGCAAGGCAGAAGACCTGTGCCTGAGCGTTTTAACATCACATACATTTTCAGAGCAGAAGTCTGACTATGTGTGCACATGTATATATGCACACAAACATCTAATGCTATTTCATCCTGAAATAATAGCAAAAGTGTTATTTATGTCAATAGGAAGTTGATGAAACCTGCTTATGGGAAGAGGAAATGTTTTACAAGTAGAAAATAGAAGGTGTTCTGTTTGTTTCACTTCTGATTTTGGTTGGTTTTTTGTGAATGTCATGTCTGAGGTAATGAGTTCTGTGCCACTGTAGAAATGTCTATCACTTCAATCGTATGTCTGGGTTTGCACACATTTGCGGACAGATTTTGCATCAGAGAGAACAATAGTGAATCTATTCAGCAGGATCAGACAGTGATGTCTTAGTATTTTGTAATTTACAATGTACAGGGTCTGAAAGAAAGTAACTCTGTTACTGTTATGAATATGGACATCATGCAGACAAGGAAGGCTTGAAACTGCAGATATCTTCTCACATTTAAACACTGTCCACGAAAAGTCACCCCAGACAAAATGTGGCCTTTTTAAGGAGAAGAATGGAGAAAAATGGTTTTGTCTGAATTTTGTCCTTTAGTCCCCAGAGGATGATTCTTAGAACAGTTATGAGTTTCAGGGTCGTCTTCCAAAACTGGTCCGGAAAAAGGTTGATCATCAGTTGTTTGGATCTGATAGCATTTGTCTGGCATTGCATACATTCTTGGGCAGCTGACAAAATGCCATCGCTCAAAATAGAAATTAAATGGCCTGATGATATTGTCTGTTCCCCATAACATCTTTTGCAGTGCAGTCAGTGGTAAACCCTGATAAACCTACTAAAACCAGTTTGTTGAACTGAGTACCTCTCCTAGAGCCAGTTTACATTTAGGACTCTGGTCCATGTCTAGATTATATTCCTCTTAGTAGGATGGTTTACTTAAAAAAAAAAAAAAAACCCAAACCAAAACAAACAGAAAACACTGTCTTTGGGGAGATTTAGCCTGATTTTCCAAGCCAGGTTTCCTTGAAGTTGAAGAATGATGATGATGCATAAAATATGCCTGTGCATTGTTAAGGTCATACATGATCTCTCATTTCCTGCTGAAGTCTCTTACAAGGGAGAGATGGGTGTGGATGTGTTAGCAGAGTTCAGACACTTGAGCCTGACCGATTCATGCCCTGGGGAGGGTGTCAGGAACCTCCCAAGGCATCTGGAGCTTCCAGGGAGAGAAAAATACCAAACTTCTGTAACAGCAGAAGAAAGGATTCTTTAGCTTATTTACTATCTCCAGCTTATTTACTATCTGCAAGGGCGGAAAACTTCTTTTTTACTAATTGTTCTTATGCTGAAAATTCTCCCACTATTTTTTCTTCCCTATCACATTTTCACTCACAGACCTGGCAGTTTTTATGTCTGTGGATTATTAAGATTAATATATATACTTCTGAAAACCACATCTTTCAAACATGAGAAATAATACACAGAAAATGGACATGTAGATATAGAACAACCATTATATTTTTCCATTTTGAAAACAATATTTAAGGGACTTTTTAAACTTACTCAGTTTTGAAAAAGGATTCTCCCATCCTCTACTCATTCAAGCCAGCTATCCATAAAGTCTGTATTTTATGTCTGAAAGATCTTAATTTCATATGTGAGACAAAAGAAAATTAAGGTTCTTCCCTTTGGTGGTTCATTACATCCCCACATATATTAAATCACAGAATCACAGAATTGTAGCGATTGGAAGGGACCTTGAGAGATCATTGAATCCAACCCCCCTGCCAAAGCAGGTTCCCTAGAGCAGGTCGCACAGGTTGGTGTCCAGATGGGTCTTGAATATCTCCAGAGAAAGAGACTCCACAACCCCCCTGGGCAGCCTGTTCCAGTGCTCTGTCACCCTCACCACGAAGGAGTTCTTCCTCACATCGGTGCGGAACCTCCTGTGGTCCAACTTGTGACCATTGCCCCTTGTCCTGTCCACACAGGCCACTGAGAAGAGGTTGGCCATCTCCCTTTGTATCCCACAGTTCAGACATTTATAAACATTGGTAAGATCCCCTCTCAGTCTTCTCTTCTCCAGGCTGAACCACTCCAGCTCACTCAGCCTTTCCTAGGAGAGATGCTCCAAACCCTTAATCTTCTTTGTGGCCTCTGCTGGACTCTCTCCAGGAGATCTCTGTCTGTTTTGTACTGGGGAGCCCAGAACCGGACACGGGACTCCGGGTGCAGAATATTCTGACCAGGGCAGAATAGAGGGAAAGGTTCACCTCCTTCGACCTGCTGGCCACGGTCCTCTTAATACAACCCAGGATCCCATTGGCCTTCTTGGCCAGCAGGGCACACTGCTGGCTCAAGGACAAAATATTTTGTGATATCCAACTGGTCAGCTCTTTCACAAAATCATATGTGTTTGGACCTGCTGCTGTTAAGCATGTGTTACCTCGGGGTGACTTTGATGATGATCTCTAGGGCCCCATCCTCGGAGACATTCAAGTTCAGCTTTGATAGGGCTCTGAGCAACCTGATCTAGTGAAGATGTCCCTGCTTACTGAAAGGGGGTTGGACTAGATGACCTTTAAGGTCCCTTCCAACCTAACACATCCTATAATTCCATGATTAACAATGCAAGATTTACTGGAAGAGATGTTATCTTTTATTAGGCAAACTGATCCACTGCTGACCAAAACAAAATTATGTGACAGGCAGAAAAGCCTTTTTTGTATATCTGAAACAGGAACAACAAGCTGGAAACTAAATGTCTGTGGAAATGAATTTAATCAACTTATTTCCATAATTAAATACATTTGTGTCTGTGGCATAGGGTGATGTCAACAAGGTTATAAGATTTGTAATACTCGGGAGGGAACAGAGAAAGAGAAAGAATTAACTTTGGCCTCTAGATAGTAATTTCCAAAGTGGGGAAGACTGTATTTTGTTGATAATTTTAATACAGCTTGATAAAGAAAAATAGTTTACCCCGCATTCTCCCTGGGCTTGTCCAGTGACTTCTGTTCTCTAGCACACATTTGTTTTAAAAAGGAATCTGAAAAAACACAACTCTATCAGTTAGTGTCTCCAGATAGATCATGTAGGTAGGAAATGGATCATTAGTCATCATTATTCGATGATCTTTGCAGGATACTCCTTTCCCTTCTTCATGCAGGCTGCAGGTTTCATATGGCATGTTCACTACTGCACCAGCCTGGAATGGTGTTCTCTCAGGCTAATTGGAACCAGCTGCTAGCCTACAAGAAAGGACAGAAGGAAGAGGTCATGAAAGTTAGAGTTTTGCAGACAGACGAGACAGAGATTGCTTTGCCAGCCATATTTACCTCCTATTTGTCATTAAAACTACTGTTCCTTCTTTTTTTTTCCTGGGCATCTAGAAGGTCTAGTGGCCCTATCTGTTCTAAGAGTGAGTGTTCTGCCCATTTTGTTGAAGACCATTTTTTTTCCATCAAAAAAAATCAAGGTAGTTGAACTGCATTGTCAGAGTGCTGATTTTATGCCAGCATTTTTAGGAGGGCTTGAAGGAGGGGTTGATATGAGAGAGGACACTCCAAACTGAACAGATGCATTTGGGAGACAAATACCTCCAATTTCTTTCATGGAGCTGAGGAGGCCTTGCCAACTATATGCACTTTTGTGAAAGATAAAGCCAAACAAAAATAGCAAGATAATTAGAAAATATTGCCATTGTTCTCCTGTAGATAACTAGGGTTTCTTAGTTTAGAGAAAAAAAAAGTGCAACATCACATAAACTTTCAAAGTTCATTCAAAACCTTGAGATGACGCCTGCCCAGGCAGCAGAACAGGGGATACAGCAAAGCTGACAGAGGCTCTCAGGGGCAGGGCAGTAGGAAGGAAACTGCAGTTTCACCACTTCATCAGAAAGAACCTGTGATGCTGCTGTGGTATTTTCCTGAACTGACTCCTTTGGATTGAAGAGGGCAGTACAAAGAACCAGGGAGTTTAGAGCAAGTGAAGATGCAGTTACATGGGCTGAAAATCCATTTCTTGGAAAGGTGGGGGGAGAGACCTAAGATCTAACGGGAGAGGAGAAGTGGCCAAGAGTGGAGGCAACCTCAGCTGCAGCTGGGAAGCAGGAGGAGGAAGAGGTGGCCACCAGCATTGCCTTGCCTGTACAAAGAAGACCACAGTGAACTCCAAGCAGCTCTTGAACACCAGGCTGGATTCCTTTTGGTCAGGTCTGGATCAGGTCCATTCCAGAGCTGGAGAGGCTAGTCTGCCTCTGAGGCCATAAACTCATTGTTAGCATCATGAAAAACTGGCAGCTGCCACAGGATGAACTGAGATTTTACAGAGTTGGTCTGGTGCTGCAGTGCATCCTACCAGTCACTCTGGGAATAGGAACGGTTGCTTCAGCCGCTGATTATGGTGACTTATTTTTTTCAGCTGTTTAGCTTGTGTCCTTACAACTAAGCCCAGGAATGAGGCATCACTAGAGTGGAAATTTCATTAAAACCATACTCTATTATCAAACCCCTTAAGTTTCTAACATCTATTCAAACATCTCTGCAAATTCACGGACAAAACTTGCAGCGATGTGGAATTGTAACTGAATGGAATGTTGCTGAATACCTTCAAAAACCTTTATGCTTGGCATTTTCAGCAAGTTCAATCAGTGATTACTTCAGCCTTATGGCTCCTACCTGGGCAAGCTTCTGATGAACTTCACCTCAAATTTGGCTTTAGACAAGCACAAAATCCCATGTGAAATCTTTGTAATAAGCAATGCCTATTATTTTTTTTTTCATCTCAGTAATGAAAGCAGGAGCTTATGGTGTGAAAAGAGCATGAGCTATGTTCTTCACAATGGGCCCATGTTTGATGCTGCTTCTGAAAAAAAGTATTTTCTTACATTCAGATGGAACTTTTTATGTTCCAGCCTGGACCCACTGCCCCTTGTCCTACCACTGGCCACCACTGCGAAGAGCCTGGCTCCATCCCCCTGGCACTCACCCTTAACATATTTACAGACATTAATGAGGTCACCCCTCAATCTCCTCTTCTCCAAGCTAAAGAGACCCAATCCCTCAGCTATTCCTCATGAGGAAGGTGTTCCA
>VXBZ01012539.1:81156-110123 GCA_013399135.1 Heliornis fulica | reverse complement strand
TGGATCAGCTGCGGCTCCCCACACCTCTGCAGGAGGATGAGATTGCAGCTGTGGAGGAAACAGTGAGTGTACACAGAAGGCAAACTGTGAGAAGATAATTATCTAGGGAGGCAGATCTATTGAGGCCTGGGAGATGAGAGGAAAATCACTCTAGAGGATGTACACTTGCAGTAGAGTGGTAGAAAAAACAGGAGGTGAATATTATGTGAGAGGTCTTTTAAGGTAAAGAAGAAATCTGTGGGGATTGGAGGGCTAGCAGTGGTTTGGTAAAAGCAGTATTCACCTTCCAGAGAACTCAAATGGAAATGCACAGCTGGGCAGGCAGAGAGGGAAGAGGTGAATTGTCCCAAATACAAGTGCAGAAAACATTGGTGTAAAGAAGGAAACACATATCAGGTTTTCAGATTGATCAGGTAGTAACTTGTCACGGCAAAATTCTTTGGTGCTATGTGTATAACATTAGGGATATTGGTTAGGCTAGAAACTCGTAGGTAAGGAGAGAGGGTACTGAAAGGAGCTAGTTTTAAATCCTTTGCCCTCTCCATCACAGGTCAAAAGGATCCCATTCACTGCTGTTGAGTCTGAAGTCGTGTGATTTTCATGAGGACTCAAGCTGTCTCTTGAGAGCAAGCACTTGTCTGTGCCTTCTCTACATGTCCATTCATTCCTGACAGTACTTGATCAGTTGCATGATCAGGCGTATGAAGGAGGTGATCCTGACAGCAGCCTGACAAGACAGCATTATGTAAACTGTGTGTTTTGAGTTTGTTTGGAGGCAGAAGTTTTCTGCCACATGTTCTGATTTGTTTGTGTTAAATTTTAGGATACGCACCGTGGGCTTTTTACCCAGCAGCTGCGGCACACACAGAATCCACAGCCCCGGATGAAACTGAAGCTCTTTGGACACTCTGGTGCTGGGAAAACAACCCTTGTGGAGTCCCTCAAGTGTGGCCTGATAAGAAGCTTTTTTCGAAGGCGAAGGCCTAGGCTCTCCTCTACAAACTCAACCAGATTCCCCCCATCTCCTCTGTCTTCCAAACCTTCAGGTGTGGCTTCAAAGCTGTAATGTTTGAATGAGGAAACATTTTCCTCTTAGTCTTTGCAGCTCCTAAGGAAGGTCTATTGACTGCATGCACTGCAAAAGACAGGACAGGCTAAGCGTGTAAGACAGCAGAGCAGATTGGAGAGGACATTGTGTTCTTTTGTGTGCAGAGTACTTCCTATCGAAGTAAGTGAAAAGGAGCAGTGGGTGCGGAGGGTGTGGGAGTGAGTAGTTCAGGTTTTGTTTTACTAATGTGCTGCTTAAGTGAACTGGGAGAGTGGAGGACAGGATTTGTGGATGCTGGTGTTTATTCACAAAACATTCTAGGCTGCAAATGTCAGTGTCTAGACCAGACTCCACCATTGTGGTTTTGGGGATCATATTTTGTCAGTCTTTTTGTTTGAGTAGTGCCAGTGAACTCTATGCAAAATTAAAAGAGTTTCTGCATCTTTGTGTGATCTTTAGATAATAACAGAGGATCCGAACTGGTGCTGATACTTCACAGTGCTTTTCTCTTAAGGCGTGGGTTTGGATTAGTCCAGCTAGAAGTATCTAAAATTATCTCCAAAGAAGGTGAAAATGACATTTTCTGAACTGAAGTAAATGCGTGCAACTAAAAGGAAAATTTTCCCATGTAGCACCAATTGACTGGTGTGAAAGAGAGAGAAGCTGCAGGATCTGGAGGAGTTAGCTGGGTTTACAGTTCAGCATGTGCCTGACTTCAGAAGAACCCAGAAATGGAGGAGAAGGACACTGGAAAGAGTAGTGAACCTTTTGTCCGAGATCCCTTTCCTAACACTGAAAGGCTGTGCAATGTATACAACTTAAGCAGGCACTTTGAGGAGCCTTTGGACAGTACTTGCAAGTTAAGGTTTCATTCTTCACTTTTAAGTAACGTTAGAACAGTGCTAGTTGTGGAATTCATCTCTACTTTCTAGTCATCTGAGGAAGCCGTAAGGTATTCACAGAGTGGCTTAACAAGAAAAGATAGCTGTCATGGAGATGGTTATTGCATTTGTTGTTCACTTTTGTAAGGGACTCACCTCTGCAACAACAGAGTAAAGGAATTGATTAAATTAATCAATCTTGATTTATTTACCATAGTTCACTGTGTCATAGAAGGGGAGAGAATCACCCAGGGAGTATAAGTTCCTGGAGGCAGCGCAGGAAGGTTTTGTCTGAAGACAGATTTTTGTTTGATTTATTTATTTGTAAAGTAGGTGCTAGAACCAGAGGATAGGTCTTATGTGCTTACACCATGATAAAACCAGACAAGACTTTCACTTACATTGGCAAATCATTATAGAAATTATGGTAAATTTGAAACCTACACCTAAAAAAAAAAACGTACTTAGATATAAAACTGGAAAGTTGTGCAGTGCTAAGCACTCTTGAAAGTTGCCCAGTTCTATGCAAACAAAGCTACTATAGCATTGGTTTTGTGTTTGGATTTTTGTTTTTTGCATGTTCTGGTATCTTCTTTCTAGATAGATATTTTTATATAACTTTGTTTAAATGTTATGGGTCAAGTGGTATAATCAGGAAAACAAACCAGCGCAATTTGGTCTGTACTGGATCCCATGGTTAGCTTTGTTTACATTCTGTACAAATCCGTGTGTGAATTCACACTGTATTTATTTGCAAGACGCTAAAGATTTAAATACTCCACTAGAAGTTCAGACATGACAGTAGATGTTCACAGCTGGCGGGTAGTTTCTTTCTATATTAAAACCCAAGTACCCGAATTTAGCATCTAGTGGAGGAAATAAATCTTTACTTTCACCACTAGATGGTGCAAGTCAATTAAAAAGCTCTTGTTTCTCTTAGAGGGAATCTGAATTAATCATGACCTCAGATTGCTTATTAGTAAAATAATGTTGATTAAGGCCCTGTTTTTCTCCCCCACCTCCCATGAAACAGTTGGTACACAGTGATAATTTTACCCTATACAGGTAAAATCCTTTTCCTTCACCCTGTACAGGAAAAAAAATACACGAATATTTATCATTTCCGCATCCATAAAAATAGCCCATGCTACAAAACCGCAGTCTCTAGTTAAAAAAGCAGGATATCTCTGCAAAATATAACAGCTTTAACTATTGAAACCTTTAATTCCTAAATCATTAGGCTTTTCCTATGCTTCCCAGGAGTGTATCTGCTAAAGGGCAGTAAGTGTTACATGAAATCATTCTAAGAGTTTCCTCTTTCATCATTCAGAATAAGAACGTGGCTGTGTATGCTCACAGCTTGGTAATCATACCCTTTCTTTGAAGAGCAGGACCAGTTTGGCTTTTTTAATCAGCTTTTATGCCTTGCATACCTATTTTGAAGTGATCTGGTTGTGATTTTCACATGGTTTGTAATCTCATTTTCCTTTTCCTGACCCAGTTTCAGTAAGCATTACGAATCTTTATCCTGGATGTGAGAATGTCAGCGTGAGAAGCCGCAGCATGATGTTTGAGCCAGGCCTGACCAAAGGAGTATTGGAAGCTTTTGTTTCACCTGCTCATCACTCTCACTTCTCTGCCGATGACCAGTCCACCAAGGCCATTGATATTCAGAATGCTTGTTTGCATGGTAATCAGAGCTCTGGGCAGAGCTTAATGCTGTGGGACAGTTAATAACATGTTGTTTGGTATTCAGAAATCTGACTTGATATGGAAGTGACTGTGGTTGGGAATTCAACAGTATTGGGGTTTAGTTTGTTTAAACAAAAAGTAAATCTGCAGGAAGTTTTCTACCTATAACACACAGTAGTCACTGTGTCAGACCCTTATATGTAGAAATGTTTTGAGGATGAGTAAATTGGGCAGAAGCAAGGAGGGATATTGTATAATAGGAGGGGGACCAGCTGCTGGTGGATTTTTCTATTTGTTTCTGGTTGTTTTGTTGTGTTTTTTTCAAAGGAAGCTAACTTCTCTGCAACTGAAACCCCAGTTAGCAGCAAGAGGGGTCAGAGAGAGAAAGAGAAGTTGTCCTCTGTATGTCATAAGTCATTGTCATATACGGCTCTTGGCTGTAAAGACCGTGCAAATCGTGCATACACACGACCAGCCAAACTAATCATTACCTAGGGGTGAGATCTCTCCCAGTAGGATCTCCTCTTAATAAGGAAAATGTGTTGTACACACTAGCAGCTGCAAATTCGAGGCTGAGTTAGGGTAAGTCAAGATTTTCTTTTGGAGAGCAGACCTTGTTATGAATCCAGTGATAATGTGCACTAACACAGTGACAAAACTAGATGCTGAAGAGTTTGGCCTGGAGCTCCAGCTTGTTCTTTGTCCAGGCTAATTTCCTCTTTCAGTGTAATTTGAAACCAAGTCAAGTTCTCAGCGAAATAGGCTTGTGCAGCAGACTGTCAGAAGGGGTTTCTTTTCTTTGTGTTGTCTGGACATACATATAAAAGGAAAGTGTGCACAAGGGTGAGCTCTGAAAAGCCATACTCATAACGGCAGAGTTGAGGTTTATGGCTTCTCCTCTTCTAGAAGTTTGAGGTGCATCTTTATCAGCATTTATTTAAGTAGAGGTGGTACCAGTGTGTCAGACTTCATCCTGATCCAGTGGTGAGCCTGGGAAGTGCCATACAGTGCAACACACTAATAATTCTTTCTCCTTAAGCTAAAGGAGATGGCAGAAAGAAGCATGGTGCTGTTGGGATCATTAGCACAGGGATTCTTCAGTCCTGACTCAACAACGTGGTGTGAATAGTACAATCCTGTAAAGCAAAGTGCTTCTTTAAGACTGTCCTTCAGCTGTTTTTCACACCAGTGGTGGTATTTTAAAAGGAAAAATTAGTAAAAGTGTTGAGCTGCTTGGGATGAGCAAGGAAAGAGTAGGAGCCGTTATTCTTGGTTTTCAAAGGAATTTAAAGATATGTTGCTGTTTTGCAAGGCAGAGCCCAATTTAATGTCGAAGTCTGCATTCATTTAACAAACAGGTGCTTCCTTGTGGCATCCAACTGAATGTGCTGGAGAAGTGAATGTAAGAGAGGAACAGATGTGAGGACCCAACTTCACAGCCTTCGAAACTGACTGAAAACCATTCCCTTTGCTCATGATTGCATTTGCAGTCTGGCTTTCTCACATGCCTATGGTTTATCTTTGTGAAAGATTAAGTCAGATTAACTCATGTTTGTCCTTCCGTGGCATAAAGATGCTTTATGCTTACTGACAAATTACAATCTCTTCATCTGTTTGTCTGTTTTTCAGGAGTTGGTGATTTCAGCATCTGGGAATTCTCTGGGAATCCTGTGTATTTCTGCTGTTACGATTATTTTGCTGCAAATGATCCCACTGCAATTCACATAGTACTTTTTAGTCTAGAGGAGCCTTATGAAATCCAGTTAAACCAAGTGACCTTTTGGCTGAGTTTCCTGAAATCATTAGTCCCAGTTGAGGAGCCAATAGGTAAGTTCTTCTGCCTGTTTATGAAATATTAGGGGACTATGACATAAAGATTCTTATTTCTCTGCAACTTTTTACATCCTGTGTGTTGAGCGCCGTTATGTGTCTTCATCCCCATGTATTCAACAACTTTACACAAAGTGGCTTAGAGAAATTTTATCTGTGGAACAAGCCTGAAGAGTTGTATGGACCACTTGGTCCAACTAAAAAGGATCACGAGGTCTAGTGCAGCCTCTTGTGGCACTGGGATTTAAATCCTTAAATCATAGTGAAGTTTAATATCAGATAAGTTGTGTGGAAAACCTGTGGCAGAGGGTTGGATGCATTTAAAACCAGTTTTAGACGCATTGCTTAAATGGTCTAATATATAAGCCCAGTGTTTCCAGCATATTAGTCTTGTCAGTGGGAACAGGGCAGAAAGATGTCGTGGAGTGGTGTTAGCTCTCAGGATGTCCCAGAGTTGTATTTGTGCTTTAAATATATTAACTTTTGGTGCATTGGGGTATACAGAAACCAACATCCCTAGTAAATTTCACTTTGCGTACATTCACACTTCGCACAGGTTTTAAGTAAGTTTACTTGTCTTACATTTCATATTATAAGTTTTCTAACAATCAAAAGTTAGACCACAGGCAGGTAAACTATTTGGTTTGGGTTTTTTTCCTTAAAGGTCTGCCAGCCTAGGTATCTATATACCATGTAACTTGTTAGTGTTTGTGGCTGAGCAGTGGCATGCAGACTGTTAAGAGTTTCATGGACAAGCCAAGCTCTCATCTGTGTCTTAATTCAAGAACCAAAATGTTACTCCAGCCAGTGGATCTCACTCAGTGCTCACAGGCATGTGTAATGCTGCTAGGGACTCGGCAGACAATCGTGTTAAATCCTGCACAGAGTATTTCCCCTCTCTCTTTGTTTTCAGCTCAATTGTGTATGCGTTCTCTCAGCCACATAATGGTAAAGATGAACCTAAGCAGACCTACAGTTTTCAGTTCAGGCATCGCCGTGTCTTTCATTTTCCATTGTAGGTCAGGTCGCAAGGTTAACAATATGAGCATTTGGATCTAACTGACATGGAATTACTTCTGGAAGTAAAAGCTCAGAAATGTGTACCAAAGCTGATTAATCAGTTAATTTGCAATTGCTGAAAGCTTTTCACAGCTCCTGAGTCTAGGGAGGAAACTTAGTTCTTGGTTTGACCAAGTTAGAATTTAATTGTTTCTTGTTGCTGGTCTAATTAGCAGCATTATTCAGATACTTGCTTAAAGGGGTGTTTATATTGGTCAGTTCAGTTTGGGTACCTATGCATGTCTGGGTCCTTCAGCTGCCACTACACAAAAGTAATTTACAGTTACAAAATACTTGCCTTGAAGTGCTACATGGACATGTGAGAAAATGTGACTTTTTATGAATGAAATAAAATTCTGTAGCTCTTGGCGAAGACTGAGCAGTGATGTAAGCGTATTTCTCCCATGTGAAGTTTTGTGAGACTAGACCAGCAGGATTGGATGTACTGTCTTTTCTTTAAAATAGATGACTCTTCTGAAAGCTCAGTTTTAGAAGAGATTGAAAACTGTGTTCCATACTGCCAACCTCATTCATGCCATTTGTTATCTTTCTTTCTCATTCTTTTTCATGGTTTCTGCCAGGCTTTCCTACTTAGCTCTCACCTAAGTGAGAGCTCATTGTTTGTGTAAGTACTGCTAAATAGCATTCATACCAATGTATGAATGTTGTAGACATTTTGTATTCCACTTACAGCCCTTTGCTCTGCACCTGTAGTCTCTGTTAAGAACCATCCAAAGATTATGAGAAACCTTTTCAAGATGCTGTTATTTTGAATTATATTTCCTCACACAGTCTGTAGTTAATAGATATATCATTAGTGTTACTGATTAATACTTTTGTTAAAGCAATAGTCATGTAGTATCAATGTAGCTGGTGTTATTCAAAGAGTCTGGCTGCTTGAATTGGACATTATATAGGTAATCCTATAGGCCGATTAGCAGCCAAAGCACCAGTGGTATAAGCACAGCATGGCTGTGCTTGGAGTTGGTAAATCCACTGCAGAAGTGAATGAAGAATGTAAAATGTATTCCTGCTTTTGCAGCTCTGTAAGGCAGCCATCATCACTGGCAAGTCTCGTAGTGAGGGAGAGCTCTTGTTTCTCTTCCAGCATTTGGCGGAAAGCTGAAGTGTCCCCTGCGTGTTGTTTTGGTCGCCACACATGCTGACATTGCCAATCTTCCTCGTCCTGTTGGGGGAGAGTTCTGGTATGACAAAGACATGTCACTGCTGAAAGAAATCAGGAGTAGGTAAGCGAGGAATGTGTTCATATGTAGTGTTTAAACATGTCAGCAGGAAAGAAGAAATACTAAAATGATAGGAATATGTAAAATATTTTTATGTGGCTTACAGTTTGCAATTTTATGATCATTTGAGTATGTTCAAGATGCTCCTATTGTGCAAAAATTGGAACATTCATCAATATTACAGTGAGCAACCTGCCTTATGTGGACTAAAATGAGCCATATAGTGCAAAAATTATTTGAAGCTCAGGAAGTCTTACCCTGTAAGCACTGAGGTAGCTCTGAAGGACATCCGTCTAATACCTTGGGGCTCAGGTTTTGCACCAGTCTCACAACAATGGGCAGTTATCAGCTACAGCCTTGGGATGTAGCAGAGGAAGCCTTACAAGAGAGCCACCCTTTGATCTGGAAAAACCTAAACCATGCCTGGAGGTACTACCTACAGAGTGTGTGAATAGCTGGATGTGTGGAGTCAGGCAGCCGACAAGGTTGGCCAAGAGATACCTAGAAGATAGGGAAACCTCTAGCCTTCTTCAGCACATGTTTGGAGAGCGCACTAGTTTTAGGTGAAAGCGGACAATTTTTTACAGACACACTGTTGTATGAGGTAACAGTAATTTATATTTGCAGTGAGCACCTAGGTGGGTAACACTCGGTGCAAGGAACCATCCGTACGTGTGAACATAGACAGCTGTCTTGACTGTACAAGAAACTAGGGTAGGAATTCCTAGTGTCAGGGCAATATCTTAATTGAAATAAGCCGAGAGATAATAATCTACGAGGAATCTTTGACCTTGGAATCCTTCTAAATGCAAATCAGTTCAGATTAAAAGCATGTGTTTGAAAAGTGAAAAGGAAGTGAAAAAGAGAGCTGGTGTTCAAAGCAATCGAAACTGAACTATTTAAAGTGTGAAGAAAGAAGAAAAAAAAACAAATATGAAGACCTTAAAAACAATGCTAGAGAAGGCACAGACAGCAGGAATTGCAATGCTTGATTTTGTAATTACAAACCCAGTGATAAACACAGTTGTCATTTTCTTACGCATCTTCAGCCAGCTGGATTAAGAAATAAAACTGCATTTTGGACTAAGTAAATAATTGCTCATTAGTGTTTTCTCTTTTAGATTTGGAAATGATCTGCATATTTCAGATAAGTTATTTGTCTTGGATGCTGGAGCATCTGGGTCTAAAGATATGAAGCTTCTCCGAAATCACTTGCAAGAAATTAGGAACCAGATAATTTCTGTAAGTAATATCTAATGGTCTGGTTTGGGTCAGCCAAAATGTGAAAATCTCTTGTAATGATTACTGTAAATTTAATGCTTACATTATGAAACTTAAAAAAAACCAAGTGCTGTTTCAGTAATTTGAAGCATGCATGACAGACCTGGTGGTAAACAAGCTCCTGACATCAGAGATTTAGTCAGCATTTTCAGAATTAGTGTGTTTTGTACAGGTCACCAAAATGATCTCTCTTGGAAGGAAATTATTTGAGAATTTCAGTTCAAAATTACTATTTTGTATTTTGAATTGACGGTGGTTCCAGTCTTGACCTTTCTTTTTTTGTTTGGGTGGGTTTATCGGGGTAGTATTGCAGAGAAGAATAATACATTTTAGGCAAATACATTTTTAATTTACAAAAAAACAAGCCACAGCACTGGAGTAGAGCACCTTCCTTAACTCCTAGAAAGATAATTCCTAATGTAGATGGGTGAACTGAATAACCGTTAACTTTTCACCACACTTTTTTACTGGAAAATGTGTGCTTGGAACTGTGTAACTAGGTACATATACAGGAGACTAAAAAAGGCATAGTTTGATGTCATCACCATGAGTCCACAGAGACCGAGAGTGACCAAGTCATATGGTTATGTGTAGCCTGTACTAAATGAACTTATATTTCTTCATAGTGAAGGCTGTCTTACTTGGGTGGCACACCACAGAATCACACAGATCATAGAGTGGCTAGGTTGGAAAAGACCTTTAAGATCATCGAGTCCAACTGCACCTGTCCTCTACTAAACCATATCCCCAAGCACCTCATCTATCTGTTTGTTAAATACATTCAGGGATGGTGACACAAACATCTCCCTGGGCAGACTGCAACAAGACTTTCCTGATAGGTGGCTTTTTTTTTTTTCCTAAATGAACTAAAAGTGAATGTATTTATGAGTTCATTCTGTAGGTTAAGGAGAACATTTTTATGCAACGTTCAGCCTATTTCACGTTTCCAGTGGTCTTTTGATTAATAAACTTTTCTTTGATGATGAAACATGATCTTGCTGTGGTCAGCAGCTGGAAATCTGGAGGGAAGTGTGTGCTGTGGCTTGAGAGTGTAGGAAGGCAGCATCAGTGCTGTGCGGGACAATCAGTAGATAAAAATACCATCTTTACTTACCTGATACTCTGTTGTCTCACCTGTGGAAGTAAATTTGTCCTGTACAGAGACTGACAAGTGTAGATTTTAATTAAGTGTTGTCACTTTCTGAAATAAATATCAATTTCTAGACACATGAGGACAATTGATATATCTTGAAGTACCTGTTTCAGGTGGCCAGCACATTTGACCAAGGCAGAACTATAAAAAAAAAACTTTGTTCCACGTCAGGATTCCCTTTTTGCAATCATGGGGATGTTTGGAAAGTTTGCCTATTTTGTCAATAGAGTTGCTTCAGGAGTTTATTAAGAAAATTAGAACTTAGGGCAAGTAAATGCCAAAAGGCAGAGTAAGGGTCTGTCACAAGGGGAACTCTTTAGATTTATCATTTACACATCGTGAATGTATTAAAACATGTAACCACCACTAAAAGAGAACAAAGCAAAATGTTAGTACTCTCGGGAGAGCAGAATTACAAACGGGTGTTTTCTCTGCTCTTGTAAGACTTGCCCACCTATGACTCATCTGTGTGAAAAAATCATCTCCACACTGCCTTCATGGAGAAAAATGAATGGACCCAACCAGCTGATGTCCTTGCAGCAGTTTGTATATGATGTTCAGGAACAGCTTAATCCCCTAGCAAGTGAAGATGACCTACGGCACATTGCACAGCAGTTGCACAGCATAGGAGAAGTAAGTGCTTTTATCTGAATTGCCTATCTTTATCAGCAAGGTACTGCCCTGGTAGAATATTGCTTAATGGGATTTAAGCATATGTCTGCAGTCTGGATTTTAGGGTGTTTTTTCCCTCCTTCGTAAGATATCATAAGAAGTAGAGACTATAGAATAATGTGTTTTTCTTATTATTAGTCTCGTGGTTCCTAGTTCATTCTGCGTTATTTCTTGAAGACAGAAAGAGTTTACTGCTATAGTTATAAGGATATAAAACCCCCAGAAAGAGTTAAGTACGCTGTCATCCTGTATGAAATATTGGGAATCAAGGACACGATCTGCTCTTCGTCCTGAATACTTGTGAGAAATTAAAACGCGCTGTTTCTTTTTCTCCTGTCAGCAGTGTTAATTAAACGATTGAGTAAGTTAGTGAGGGGAGAACGTTGGGTTATAATCTTGTACTTCAGAAGATGTAAATAGTAACTTTAATATTTATAAACAGATTAACATTATGCAGAGTGAAACTGTTCAAGACGTTGTGCTTCTGGATCCTCGCTGGCTCTGTTCAAATGTCCTTGGAAAAATCCTGTCAGTGGAGAACCCAAAAGCCCTCCATCACTATAGAGGTCGGTACACTATGGAGGACATCCAGCGTCTGGTGACAGACAGTGATGTGGAAGAACTGATCCAGATTTTAGATGCCATGGATATTTGTGCAAGGGACCTTAGCAGCGGAGCAATGGTGGATATTCCTGCTCTCATAAAGACTGACAATCTCCACAGGTCTTGGACAGATGAGGATGAGGTGCTGATTTATGGTGGTGTTAGAATCGTTCCTGTGGAACATCTTACCCCATTTCCTTGTGGAATTTTTCATAAAGTTCAGGTGAATCTCTGCAGGTGGGTTCATCAGCAAAGCACAGAGGGAGATGCTGATATACGTCTGTGGGTAAATGGATCAAAGATTATGAATCGTGGAGCTGAGCTGTTAGTGCTGCTGGTCAACCATGGTCAGGGTATAGAGGTTCAAGTTAGAGGACTGGAAACAGAGAAGATCAAGTGCTGTTTGCTTCTGGATTCTGTGTGCAGCACCATTGATAACTTAATGGCCACAACCTTACCAGGCCTTCTGACGGGGAAATACTACCTTAGCCCTCAGCAGCTGAGAGAACGTCATGAACCAGTAATGGTCTACCAGCCTAGAGACTTTTTCCGTGCACAGAGCCAAAAGGAGACATCACTAACTAACACTATGGGAGGATATAAAGAGAGCTTTAGCAGTATACTGTGTTTTGGATGTCTTGATGTCTACTCTCAGGGAAGCCTAGGAATGGATATTCATGTTTCTGATCTGAATCTGCTTACCAGGAGAAAACTAAGTCGACTCTTGGATCCACCTGATCCTATGGGCAAAGATTGGTGCCTTCTGGCCATGAACCTGGGCCTCCCTGATCTTGTTGCAAAGTACAATACAAATAATGGAACACAAAATGACTTTCTCTCAAGCCCAGTCCACGCCCTTCTGCAGGAGTGGAGTAACGCTCCTGAGAGCACTGTAGGTATCCTAATGTCTAAGCTGAGGGAATTAGGCCGCAGAGATGCAGCAGACTTTTTACTGAAGGCATCCTCTGTGTTTAAAATAAATCTAGATGCTAATGGTCAAGAGGCTTATGCCTCCAGCTGCCACAGTGGCACATCTTATAACTCGATTAGCTCTGTAGTGTCACGGTAAGAGCAGGTGTTTCGCTCTTTTCAAACTGCAGGAAGGATAAACAATACCGTACAAGAGTTTATGTGTGTTTTCTTTTTACGAGGTCTTACATCTTTTGACATAAGACCTTCTCCAGCACCACCTTTTTGTGCATAAACTTTCTACTTCTAACTGTGAATTGTTGCTCTTTCTCTATTAAAAAGGCTGGTGTACTTCTGGTGTTTTAAAATTATTCCTGATACATAATGTGCTGCTTAATACTGCCATTTAACTGGAAAGTTTTTATCTTTTGGATTACATACTGCAGCTGTTTTATAAAGTATTTTTCAATTCTCCCCTCAAAAGGTAAGAGAGAGAGGAATAGCACATACTCACTGAAATGCGTGTTTCTTACACCCATTTCTTTTTCTTTTAATCATATCCTCCGCTTAACTTTTTTTTTTAATATATTTTTAAGGAGAGAAATCCACCATTTGTGGTCAATCTGACTGAATTTAAACCTACATTGTTTATAGCTGAAAAAGCGAGTGCCTTTTGCAGAAGGGAGGGTGCAGTTGATTTGAATGACCCTGCTGGAGTTACAGGAACATGCTACCTCTGTTTCACTTCAATGTCTGCATGCTTATCATTGCAAGTGGTGCTTGCCTTTTTAATTTTTCTTGCACTTCTAAGACATCGGTGATGACTCGCGCAGAGCATTCTTGTGCCAGTACTATGGGTATAGATGTGTGATACCTGATCAACTTAAATTGCAGTCAAATCACAATGTGAAAATCTCTTAACTTGCCAATTATCACGCTTCAATTATTTCCATGCACCTCAGGTAAAAGTTCGTATCATTATAGAGTTCACAAAACAGAAGTGTTGGACACTGCAGAATAATATTGTATAGCTGTTAGTTGTAAGTTTTCTACTATTAGATCCTGCATTACTTAATTCCTGTACTTGAAAACTTTGATGGGGATAAAAACAAAAAGGAAGCAAGGTTCCTTGCAGAGATAACTTTTAAAATTATATGAGGGAATAGGTACCATTCTCTGTTATAAAAAGCATGTAATTTTAATGGTGCGATGTGTGTTTGTTTATATATATTGTATGTACATATATTAATACTATTTTTTCCTTAATCTTACAATGTAGTAAAATTTTAAAGGATTTTTCTACAAATAAACTGTTGCTTGTTGCATCCGTGTCGTTCATATTCTGTAGCTGCAAGGGAACAGAGCTTCTCTTTTCCTTAACCTCGTGACCCTGTGTTGGTTCTGAAGTTCTGAGGACCTCTCCTTCAGCAGAATGTCTCGGTGCACAGGAGGGATATTTAGTTGTGTGTTTACTGCAGAGGTGGTCCCTCTGCAGCAGAGAGAATTGCATTCATTTTGACAAATGGCCAGCCAAGGCAGTCTGCTACAGAGCTTTTCCTTTGTGGTTTTCCACAAAGGCTAACAAAAGAGCAGATGTGAGTCTGTCATCTGGAATCCCGTGGAATGTGCTGAGCAGGAGAACCCTGCGTTACAGCCTGTGCTGTGGTCTTTTACACGCTCTTATGCTAAGGACCCCCGTGTCACATGAGGGACTGTGCTACTGCTGCTTAGTTCAACTCTGGGCCTCTCTCACTTGTCACTGCACAGTCTGTACGGCACAACGTGCGGGCAGCTCTGCGCAATGCCTCCTCACTGCACGTGCTACAAAGGAATTGAAGGGACTTTTCTTAAAAATATAATCGCCATTTCTCACTGCCTGCCTTCGCATAATTTACCTGCATGATTAATTCCACAGGCATCGCTGGGCTCCTTCATTAAATGTTTTTTTCAGTCAGGTGCTGGGTGATCAGTATAGTTAAAAGCGGTTCTACCCTGAGGTGTCTCTGCCCTGATATTCTGACTCTGGTAAGGTGGCTTTGGCATCTCCCACCTCTCTTCAGCACCAAGCTCTCTGCAGCCCATATCTGGCTGTGGCACTTGGTGTCCAGCAGCATGCTGCACCTTCCTTCCAGCTATAGACACACTCACTACTTCTGCCTGGTGTTGGTGTGTGGAGAGGGCTTTCTCACCCCATAAGGCTTTCTGGGTTCCAGGCTGGTTTCTTTAGGCCTGTTCCTCAGGCATCAATCTTGGTGCTGCCTTCACTGAGTCCCAGTGCCTGCAGGGGAGTGAGACTTGATGTCCTGTGAGACCAGAGACTGCTGCAAGGTACTTTTCCCATGCAGGGCCATCACTAGTGTGTGTTATTTCAGGATTCAATTCACCACTTCTTGTGGTGGAGCGGCAAGACTTTGAGATCCTAGGGAGCTCCTCCCCAGACACTTTATGCACACTCAAGATACTTGGTCGGCCTCCAAACATTGATGCAGTGGTCTTATTTTCCAGTTCTTACTCCTAACAGCGTGTTCCTGACAATGCTCTCCTTCCATTTACTTTGAAACGCAGCCCTGGCAGTGAACTCGCGTAGCTGACGCTGTGATGGATCGCTGAACAGCAGTAACAGCCAGTCGCATCATTTACGGCTTTCATTATGATAGTTCAGGAAGGTGAATCACAATCATAGGATAGCTTTGGATTGTTTCTTACAGATCACGTGCCACTGACATAAAATAATTGTCATAAATGACAATGCTGAACAAAAAAAATGGTTAGCAAAATTACACAAGTGGGCATCCCTTCAGTTGCTTCCCTTGTAAGGGTTTCCTGATTCGGTTTTTGAATGCACCTCTGAGCAAAGCTTCGTTCCACAGTTTTTAGAACTGTGTTTAAAACACACTGATCCTGCCTAGCTCATTCCAGAAATGGAGGAAACACAAGTCAGTGCAAAATCAAAGAAGTAAATTATGTGTAATTTGTGCAAGGAGCATGCTGAGCTCCTCTCCTGATGGTGAGATAAGCAGAGCTGGATACTGACCATTAGGACGGTCTCTTCCTTGCACTTCCTGCAGCTTCAGAGCTTCTGAAACAGAGTTTTGAGGATAAAGCAGGCTAGTCCCAAAGTGTACTTTGTTTTCAAAATACAAGAAAAACTCTCCAGCTTGCAACACAGTTGGCCAGGGCCCAGATGACCTTGCAGTTTAGAAATGTATGTTACTGACATCTGGACTCAAGTTGTGAGGAAATTTCCTGAAGAAGGGAGCCTTTTTGTGCAAACCATTTCTCCAGGTGGAGAAATGGTTTGCACAAAATGTTTCTCCCTGGCGTGCGTCAGCATTTGTAGGACAGGGAAGTGCCTCGTACTGCTGCTGGTGCCAGGGAACGGCTGTGCTCCCTGCGGTATTTCTGCTTCTGACTGGAGCCCTGGGTTTGGAAAGCCACAGGAAAGCAGCGGCTACATGCAAACGATTTGGAGGGTGAGATGAGAAGGGCATCAGGAGGTGACCTTGGGCAGAGGTGGATGTACATCATTCTTCTTGCCTTAAGAGGATGTAAACTGGAGACAGCCACAGGTTTTAGGATCCCTGGTGATTCAAACAATTGGGAAAGAATTACGAAACTTAAGGGTTTAGCAACTCCCAAGTGTCAGAGGTTGGCAGAGCCAGGAGGCTCAGGGAGGAAACAGGAGACAGTTTCCTAAACGGTCAGGTCTCCGGGGAGAGCTGCAGTAAGGCAGTTACCACTGGCTGTGCTGGACCCGGTTCCAGGTCCTGCACCTGTGCTAGCTGCAGTCCCCTCCCCAAGGACGAGTTACCTGATGGATAGTGCATGGCAACCTTTGCATTCCAGAGATGCTGTGATGCAGCAGCATTGGTTAAAGCAGTTGCCTCGACTTGAATCACGTCTCTGTTTTAGCTTTGCTGGTGAAACAGAGGAGTGATATTCGAAAGTGAAGGACGCAGCATGAGGTTGGTTGAAACCCCTCTTTAGGACAGAGGAGATGGAGCGGTGCAGTAGTAGCGACTTACTTGAAGGTGCCTGAAAGCACTATGTGGAATGGATGGTATTGATGGAATATGATGGAATTGATGATGTAATACCACTGACGGTATTCCTCTGTGTGGCTACGCTGTTCATGGTAACAAGCTTTAAAGGAACAGTGGGGACAGCAGGTAATGCTGCCTTAAAGCCAGATGAAGGTCTCCGTGGACCTGATTCAGGTTTGCATCAACCAAACGGACTACCCTTGGGGAGGTCCCAATCCAAAACACACATATTTAACCATCAGTCTTCAGAGTGCAATCGTGTTGATGAGTCAGGTGGAAGTACCTTAGAAAAGATACACAGCCCTGCTGTGAGGCGGGGCAAACCTGGACTGCCTTGGCTAGACTCTGGGTCCAGCTGTCGCTGAGCCTGGGGATGTACCCCATGCACACTCCCACCTCCTGGGCAGAGCAGAGGACTGAGAAGAACCCTATGCAGGATGGTGACGGGTCTTAACCAGGAGTAAAGGCTGAGGAATGCTGCGTCTTTCTCCCATGGGTTTGCTGGGTTCCCCTTGAGAAGCTTGGGGACGTGTGTGTTGGAAGTACAGTCAAGGACGCTCCTGCTGCATCTCAGCAGGTAAGGCTGGGCTAGAGCCCACGGGGTGGGGTGGTGATGGGGCAGCCTGGGGTTACCCAGCAAAGGGATTGGAAGTTGCATGCATGAGTCAGGGCTGGGTGAGACACCAGCATGTGGTGCACAGGGAGGGGAGAATGAAGTTGTGCTTTTTCAGAATTGTTCTGAGAAACAGGAGAGACAGGAGGACTCTTGCGTTAGGGGGTTTAGACAGCTGATGCTGTTAAAAGATCCCATGTGCATGACTCAGAGTCACTGAGCGAGCTGCTCATTGCCTTGCCAAATCTGCTGGTTTGGCCTGGCCACAAAGAAGTGCACTTGGATCATTATAGTCTGTTTCCCCCCAGGGATGCATCAGTCTCACTTTCAGACCCCCTACACAGGACTGTTTACAAGACAAAAATGTATGTAGCAGAGCAAGTCATCTTAGCAAAGGGAGTGCAGAGAGAATGGTCATCAGCTGGCAACATTGGGGTAACATCCGCAAACACTGCTGTCGCTAAGCTCACTGGCAAAGCACTACAGCCTTCTAGTGCTGCATCTTTTTTCTTCCTCCAGTTCTTTCTATTGTTTGCAACTGTGGGAAAGAAAAACATTTTTCAGAGTGCCAAGTGCAGTCAAGCACTTTTGGGCAAAAGCTTTTATTACTGAGGAAGGCAGAGGGCACAGGTCTTGAATTCTGTGCTGAAGGAAATGTGTCGGTGCACATGAGAGCCGGTGCCAAAACCAGGTGAGTTGCAGGACAGGACCAGGTTCTACTTTCCTAAGCCTATAGCGTGGATTATTTCATTATCCCTCAGGTAAATATTGGCAGAAGCGACAGGAAAGAGATTATTTTGGAGGAGATTCCACATATTACAGGCTTAGATTGTTTGATGTGGTATTCCATATGGAGTTAATCTACTATCTTCATTGTCTTTGAATCAAAATTTCCTGCAGACCCCTGGGGAGTGTGTTGACAACTAGAGAATGTTTCAACAATTAGCCTGGATATCGTGGAAAGAGGTGAGTTACCATAACCAAATTAGCACCAGATAGGATGGGCTACATTTCCCCGTCCAGGAGAAGGTACTGCTTGCAGCTGTTAGACCTGGCAGTTAAGCGCCAGTAAAGACCTTGGAGGAGGCTTGAGGCCTGTGGTACACCTGCAGCACCAGTCTGCTCACAGAGGTTCAGAAAGGAGGAACGTGAACATTTGCACTAGTGGGTTAGCACAATTTCTGTGTATGCTTCAGGAAATGAATCAAGGCTTGAAGCTTGGAAGTTCAGACCTTTTTATCCCAGGTAATGCTGCCTGGCTGGGATGTGCTTTGAACAGCAACTGTTCCTGTCTTCTCAAGAAAATTCTGGAAAGAACCTAATTTACAGGATGGGTGTCAAAGATGAACACAAAGCCACCAAGTGATCTATTTGCCATTCATTCTCCAAGAACTGGTGTTCGTTTGTACTTAATGGAACAGGGAGACCATCTATCCAGGAGTGGTGGAAGGTCAAGGAGTGTTACAGGAAGAACGACTTTCCCAGCTCTGACTTAGCACTATGCTGTTATCTCATTTCTTACTATCATGGCTAGGAACGTTCTGCAGGAGCTCCTGTAGCCACCAAAGAAAGGTGCAAGCCACACGGAGAAATTCAGGCTTGCTTTATGTATTCTGTTTCAGTAAGGATAGCCAGTTATTTAAATATCCCAGTCTTCATGCCAGTGTGGTAGTTCTGCCAGTCCCCTGGCAGACTTGCCTTTCTGCTTTAAAATACTCACTGCAGGAAAGAGTGATACGTCACTCATGCAAAATGCCATCTGCAGCACCAGGCGAGTGAGGTGTTGCATGGAGGAAGAGCACAGTTCAAAGAAAATGAAGAGAATGGACATGGTGGCTGCTGTCACTGGCCAGATAATAGAACAGCAGGTTGGAAAGGAGCTCAAGGATCATCTGGTCCAACCCTTCTTGGCAAAAGCTTTCTCCAGACAAAAGCATGCTCTAGACAAGACAGCCCAGCACCCTGAATCTTAAAAGTGCACAATGTCAGGGTTCCACCACTTCCCTGGGAAGATTATTCCAGGTTGTTTATTCTCATCATGAAACATTTTCCTCTTGTGTCCAATTGGAATGTCCCCAGGAGTAACTTGCACCTGTTTCCCTCATCTTTTCCATGTGACTCCTTGTAAAAAGGGAGTCTCTATCTTCTTTGTAGCCACCCTTTAGGTACTGGACCATGGTGACAAGGTCATCCCCTTCAGTCTACCCACATCTTTTGGACCAAAACTGAACACAATATTCCACATGTTCACTGACAAGTGCCAGGTGGAGTGAGATAGACTTCTTTGCCTCTGCTGGTGATGCCTTTATTGATCCTGTTGGGAAAATGCATGGTTTTTGTTATGGTTTTAGGACCTTTCTCTACTGTCAGACAAACCATGCTTCTGACTCCAACACAATACAGCTGTGCTCTGCAGATGTGTTCTCTCTGGTTTTCTCATAGTATTAGTGAGTCAGAAACTGGTATTGTAGGCACAAAGGGATCCCAAAACTCGGGTTTGCCATTCACGTGTGCTGGTATAGAACCCAGCACCACTGTGTTAAACAGTAAGGGGGGGACGGGGGGACGACACACGTTCCAGTCCTGCTCAGTCTTTATTGAGTTTCACATTTCTATTACCAGAAGTGAAGCTGGTTTCTACACAAGTGCTGGAAACCACTTGTTTTCAGCAAGTGTTTATCATCTCCATCTCTGGTCCACACTGTTCCTGAGATGGGGTTTCAATGAAAACTCTCAAAGCTTTTCCCCCAACAGAGAATGAAAACCTTTGGCAGGAATTTTCTATTCTACTGAGACTGACGCTGACTGTTACACAGACTGGTAAGTGAAGTAATATGCAAAGTGTTTCTGTCACTAGCAGAACTAGTTTCAAAATCTGAGAGAAGAACCTCCTTTGACTCCTCTGTCAATCTGGAGCCATGACTCCTTGTTCTGCATCTACACAGTACCTACCACAACAGTCATGACTTCTGCATTCCACTGCACAGCAGATAGAGTTGAGTGGCAACTACCCTCCCTGACCAGTATTTATGGACCTGCAGGTTCAGGCCTACTCAGTAGGCTGGTGGTTCCTTCTACAGGAAGTCAGACCTACAAAGGACCACTTAGGTCATTGAACTTATTGTTATACCCACTGGGCCCAAAGACACATTTTGCATAAGTTAAAGCCAAGGTTTCCATTTGTAACTTGGAGGACCTGGCCTCAAAAAGTAGTGTGCAAACACTTTAATGATGATTTTAAGAAGCTTGAAGATCAGCACAGTCATTTCAGTTGCAATAACAAATTGTTTTTATTCTCTTTCTACAACTTCCAGTTAAAAAGCCCCCAAAAAAAAAAAAAACCTCAATAAAACCCACACACATCTGCCAAGTTGTCTCTCATTTCTGAATCTAGGAAAGGTAACAGAGTGTAGAAAGCCTGTAGTGTGGGCTACGTTCTGAAATAGATCTATTAAGAAATTGGTCTGGACTTGCTCACTGGAAACATTATCCAAGAGCACTGTGTCTCTCCTCTGCTTGGTAGAAATGTTTCCTGACTTTGCTCAGCAGAAGAGTGTCTACATCAGGTCACTGTTGGCCAACAGCATCGCCATCAGATCTCATCAATGTGATTATCACATGCGGCTTTCGGTCACTGTCAGTGCTCGAGGGTGCTTCCCAACACGTAGAAATCCCAGCTGGAGACATGCTGACTAGGTGCACGTTTCTGTGACTTGGACAAGGCCTCCATTAGCAGTGCCAACAACAGCGACTTCTTAGTGTGCTGTGTTGCCATCAGGCAGGGTGTGGTGGTAGGTTATTAAACTGGCTCTGCTATTTAGTTTTCATCTGACACATGCTTAATTGCGAGGATGTCCTTCCTCTTGTTGGCGTTTGAATCAGACCAACTGTTGATGAGGGATGTTGTCCAAATCATATTACAGTAAAAATTATCTACCGCCAGAGCCACAGTTTTATGGCAGAGCCAAGTTCGGACTCCGACATGTTTGTCTCCTCACATTTCCCAGCATTAGCCAGGGGTGGCACTGTCTTATTACTGATGGGCAGTGACAAAGTAGCTGGTGTAGCCAAGAAAGAGGGCTACGGTGTAAGCTGTAAACGAGAGGGACTATATTCAGTATCACCTATTTATATTATATTTAAGGGGGCTTTCCATGAGAGCAGAACAAGAGTGTAAAAAATAAGGGTGTCTGTGAAATCAGGGCTTCTTGTCCTCGCTGTGAGGTTGGAGATACTTTATCAAAGATGTGCTCAGATGACAAGAACTGAAGTAAGTCCAGGGTCAAAAGAACGCTGGTGTTCTTGCACAAGGAACAAATTTCACAAGCCGTCTGGCTTTGCTGTAACACAAATAGCTACTGCAGTCCTCTCTTCTGACTTTTACTCCATCCAGGCAACAAACTTCGGGGGCAATCTCAAATCTGTGAAGTCAGTGTGCTCCTCCTAACCTCCGCTACCTGAAGCCCATCTGTGATTGCCAGCTCCAAGCAGTCAAGTAAATAAAACCTCTGCAAAATATCTACGCAGCTTTCTGTAGAGAGCAGGAGCAGTTTGAAATGGCAGCAGGCAGCAGTGAGAAGTTCTTCGCATTGCTACCTATGAGGCACAGAAGGGCTTGGGACTCGGAGACCCCCGTTCACCCAGAGTCACGGTATACAAGTGTTTACTGTGCACCTGAGAGGTAAGATTAAGCACCTTATAAAGCCATCCTGTGTTCTGGTATGGGTTCCTGGAGAGCCCTGTATGTCCAGTTCTGGCAGAGCCCCTTTGCACCGACTGCCTGAGGAAGTCCAAGCTCAGCTTTCCCTAAGCTGCCTCGGAAAAAAAGCACAGCAGAGGTTAGTGGGAAATAGTAAACAAAACTGAGCAGGCAGCAGCTAATGAAACAACATGTTTGGGGCAGAGAGAGAGGAGCAGGTGCTCTTCTGGCAGATCATCACAAGTCAAAGCTTTAGTCCATGTATTTTGATTAGGAGACTGCTGGCCACTGGTCAAGGACTATATCTCATGTTTGCAGGGTATTTGGTGTTAGCAGGTGGTACATGTGTGTTTGTAACTACACCCAGGGCAGCTGAGGGGGGTTACATTCCTGGTTACAGCAACTCCTGTGTTTCTGAGATTTTGCTTTGTCTTGACCCTTCATCCTTAACCCAGAATGTTTTCCTAACAACGGGGAGAGAGAGAGAATTTCTCCATGTAGGGCTAGGTGAATTTGATGCTGGCAGGTCCGCATTCCTGCCCAGCTTGACACAGAAGAGACCCTAACCCAGTTCTGCCGTAGCTTGGGTGGGCACTCCAGTCTCAACACTGTGAGATTTGATGGTACACTTACCCAGGTTACCTTAAGCTGATCTGACATTGTATTCTCCCGAACAGGGAAGCCCTGTCCTCTCCACCCTTGAGCTGCAGTCTTTCAGCCTTGCACTGGTACCTGTGCTGTTGCATGTGCCGCTGGTGCAGCTCATGGATCCAGCAGGGCATGATAGCTGTGTCCCTAGGCTCTGCCTGCAGCCCGGTGAGCTTGCTGCTATGGCCTAGAGCAGGAATCAGAAGTCACAGGTGAAGGGAAGGGTCAGACAGCCTTTTTCAAGAACTAATGGTCACACAGACTGGTGTAAACCGCCCAGGAAACCACACCCAGAAGATAGTTTCAAACCCTGTAGATGTTTGACTTCAGTGTTTGTTTTGGTTAAAAGTGTTTTCACAAATCTGATAAAACTCTGGGCAAATGTCAGTGGCCCTTTGTAGAATCAATGCTCTAAAAAATTGAAGCAACCTAAACCAGTCATCTACCCCCTCCTAGGGCATCAGCAGCTCTCCAAAGACCAGGAACACAGGAAATGTGAGACCTGAGAGCCTGTACGCAGTGGGGTGTTTAACCCAGAGGGCTGGTTGGAGGAGCCATGACAGCTGCTCTACTGTGGAGGAGAGGGCAGAAAAAAGAATGCACCCCTGTGAGGCTGAGTGCTCCCAACTCCACGCCATCCCTGAACAACTAGGAATTGCAATCTGGTTTGCTCCTGTCTGAGCATGAAGAATGCTGTTCATAGACCTTCCCTTCCCTCCTCAAGCTCTCTTTGGGTACAGCTAATTTTGGCCCACCTGGTGATGAAGGCAAAGTTAATCCTGAAGCACAGAAAAGGGAGTTTGCTGTGCTCCTGCCTGTGCTACAGGATTCCTGTGGCATTGCTGAAGTCGCAGAGTCCATCCTTGACTCAGCCCTCCAGAGGGTGTGGGCAGATACTAATGCTGCCCTGCCTGCGAGGGCTGGGCAGCATTAGAGGCTCAGCACAGGGCAGTGTCTGGCTAAAAGGGGTTCCAGTCTCAGAGCTGCAGGATCTGCACACCTTCAGATGTCCACTGCTTTGGTTAAACTCTTTAGCGGTGTACAGGGCATGCTGTGGTCCCACAGCGCTGCTGCGGAGATGTACCGCCCCAGCTCAGTGGGCTGTAACAACACAAACAACAGAGGAGAAAGGCCAGCTGGAGGTAAGGAGGGAAAGGCACGTACAGCTTGTCATCAAGCTTTTCCAAGTAACTCTCATCCGCATGTCACCTGACCCCTTTCTTCTCCTGCTTTATACCCCGTGGATATTTTTAGTCTGTTGGCATTCAGGTTTGTTGTTTTCCTTTTGGTAAGAAAAGGCAGGGGAAAATACCCTGATATTGCAGATACATAGCTGCTGCTGTAAGTGCTGCTTGAGCAAACAAAAATAAAGTACTGTTACAAAGCAAGACTCAGTCTTCTATATCCTGCATGCCAAATATTACTGTTGCATACGAGACCCAAGCTGAGGTCACTTTGCCTGGGAAAGCACAAAAAAACCAAATGGACCAATCATGCTGATTCTGTAAGTGAATTGCAAAGCACGTTGCCAAGTATATTAGCATGGTGAATTTTAACTGATGAATTTAAAGGGTGCTTTGTGATCCTGCTTCTGAAGAGTGGTGTTCCTTTAGACTCTTCATTCTTCACCCTCGAAGTAGCAGGGATTGCCAAGCTGTGTCCAACACATGGCACCGGTTGTCTGCTGGGGCCATTCTCCAGGACTGACCCTCCCTGGAAAGCACCACCCTGAAAGCTAGAGCAGAGGACAACTCAGTCCCCAGCAGTGGGCCACATCTGACCAAGGAGCAAGATATGGCTTTTGGATGGTGGGTTCCCCATGTAGTGCCAGTAGTTACCAGGTTATGTACAGTATCACAGCTAAACCGTGACTGTAGATCAGGGTGAGGTCTTCTCTGGGTGGCCTGTGTTTTCTCCCTTACAGCACCACTCTTCTCCGCACACAACCCCCTGCCCAAACCCTGCTTGTTGGGAAGAGGGTTTTTCCTGGCCTAACAACGTATGGATGATGCAGCCTCCTCCCGGCTCTCCTGCCCTGTGCTTTCTACATTGGCTCTGGCTGATTGGGAAGATTTGCAGACTGGGAAGGTCATGCTGCATATGAATGGGAGAGGATGTCCCTTTCTACAGCTTCCAGAGTCTACAGGTCTGCATGCAGTCTGTATGTGCAATAAAAGGGAGTACAGACAGCTATTTGTAATTCAATTTACCAATAGGTTCTGTCTTTTATTCAGTGTGTATAGAAAACCCAATCAGTATAGAAAGGCTTCAGGGATCTCTATTCCTGAGTTTTCTTCTTCGCTTACAAAACAAACATATGGACCCATGAAAAGAAATAAATAGGGAGGACTGGACTGTGCTGTGGGGAAAAGCTTTTAAGTTTAGGGTGGGCCATAGCAACAGGTGTGGATAACACTAGTTTTCACACACCTGCTTCCAAAGTGAATGCAGAGATACAAACTGCACCTTGCCTGAAACTGCAGTTTAAAAAAAAAAAAAAAAAAGCACTGGTTGGGATCATTTGGCCTGACATATTTGCATTGACTTAGGACTCTTCCTTGTCTGGAATGGAAATTAAAAGAGACGAAAAATTCCTTTGAGTGAAAAATTAGTCAGGTGAGAAGGGCGAGAAATCAGCATAAAGCAGTTCTCCCAGGCTTTTGGATCGGCACTTGCCTATTTGAACAAACTGGTTTATTTTCCCGCTGCCCTCCCTACCCCTGCATGTTTAAGGGTGTCATGTTTAAACTGTTCAAAACCAGCTCCAGTGGTTGAGTGCAGAGAAAAACCAACAAGAGAACATGTGTAGTGCTGAACACTACACCATCCAGCCTGTATAAAGATTTTTCACTGTACTTTCAAGTATTTTAAGCACTTGTAAGAAAAGTACACTGAATAACTTTGAGGACCAAAATGAGACACCTGCGAATTGAGGATTTTGTTGGAAGCAAAGATATTCCTGGAAGACATAATCTTTGGACATTTCCTTTCCTGATCTCAGATAAGCAGTAAACCACACGTTTTCACTAACCTGTTCCTAGGGCAGGAGGGGGAGCACAGCCCCACACTCTGAAACCTCCACACCATGTTTCTGTAAAGGAACCAGAGCCTGGCTTTTTGATTCTCCTGGGAGAACTGTTTTTCCAGAGCTGTCACATGCATCTCCTGCAGGTGCCCATTGGAACAGGATGAGTTTCTAAAGGCAGACACCCAAACTGCCTTCTGAGGGCATCAACAACCTGGTGTACAAAGCAGTGACCACCTCTGACCTCTTTCTGGCTGTAAGAGCCTGCTTATCAGTAGAGCTGGGAGAACAACACGCATGTCTCTCAGCAAGGCTGTAGGGCAGCTGCCAGGAGGTACCTGACGCCCACAGACACAGAGACAGACGCTGTCGTGGGCTATCTAGCATAGACACAGGAAAGAATGTTCATACTTCTCATCAAGGATGAACGGGAGGTGGTGTAAGGGAATTTCTGAGGGCATCCTCAAAGAGCTCTAATGCAGTACAATGCATGCCAGTGTAATTGTAGTTACCACATAAAAGAGAGATCCAAGGCGATATGGAGAGATACACCACTGTGTCAACAACCCCTTTTGTCCTGAGGCAGTTATAACCAAGCTGCACCTTGCAGTGGAACGATGCTCCGGCCACCTCTTACACAAGCCCTGTTCCAAGGTCACGTAGTCCCAGAGCCAAGAGCACCCATGATGCTTGTTTTCTCATCTTCAAATGTTAGAACAGTATTTGCTGCTGCTTTTATCCAAAAAGTTGTCCGGACAAAAACTGCGGGTGCTGCACATCAGAATGAATCATAGCATAAATATCACCACAGTCATTGCTTGTCACAAACAGGTTCATTTCAAAATTACCATTGCAACATTCCTCCTTTGTCTGGCTGTTTTACAGTCCTCCTTTAGCACCAGTCAGCACAATTGCCTCTGGGAGATGAGAGAGTGGGTCTCACTTTCCCCCTAGTCCTCTGTGGAGGAACAATCTGTTCAATTCACCTCTGAAGGGATGTGAAGGGTCTCTCATCTGACCATTCTGTACGACAAACAAACATGATTTCACAGCCAGGTTGTTTTCGCAACGTAACCGCATATCTATTACATCTGATTTCCTGCACAGCCTGTATGTGATGAGTTCTGGTAACATAAGGGAAGGTGCAGGGAGACCCTCAGACACACCACTGCACTGGCCTAAGCCTCTTCCCTGGGGACACTGCACTGCATGCTCAGCAAACCACAGAGCACCACGTGCCCTGACCCCCATGCCCTCCCCTCACTTCCCCTCTGCCTGTTCAGGGGCTCCTGTAGAAGTGCAGAGGGCATTGCAGCAGTAGCTCTGTGCCCGGACGAGACAGATGTACCTCTCATCAGAGGACCTACAGCCACCCCACTGCCCCTTTGCAACATCATGCCTTCAGGTTATCCATTGGCCAGGGTAGGAAGTGAGTAAACAGGGAGACAAATCAAAAAACAATGCTGTGACCTATTTAATGGGAAAAAGACTATGTCAACCCAAGCTACTGGCAGAACTCGTTTAATTGCTGTAGCTGCTAGCCAAACGAGTCATGTGTGGACACAGGCATTTGAAGCCACCATGCTAGCAGGTCCCTGCTCAACGTGCTTAGATGTCTCTGTGAACACCTGGCTTTCTCAGGAAGCATCTAGGTACATGCTACTCCTGCAGCAGGTCAGCGCCTGGGAGCCATTTCGTCATCCAAAGAAAAAGCATAATGCCAGTGTCCAGCACTCTGGGTGCCACGTCCTTCCATGTTAGCGGGTGTGAATTTACCCCATTCTGCTCAGGGTCCATATTGAAGCAGGCTCTGTAAGGAGACTGTCCTCCACACTACTCGCTGCCTCTTGCACCCCTTTCCATTACCTCTCCATGTAGACAGACAGCTGGACCTTTCTATCCGGGGAAATAACTTCAGAAGAAGGAAAGCAAGAGTTTGCAGGGTTGTTTATAGCACAGAGAATGGATTGTTTAGTCAAGAGCTGGACAGGACACAATAAACCTACATCTACTCCAGTCTGAAGGAGCTCAGAAGAAATCAAATTCTTGAAGTGACAAAAGAAATCTCTACAGAGGCTGTAGAAGCTCCGATCTTCTGCTCTCACCCTGCCAGTCTCCATGTACAAGTAATGAGAGCGACCACTAATCTCATCTCTGAGTGGCATTGCTTCATCAACTCTGCCTAAAGAAAATGCTCAGCTCACAGTGCTCAGAAATTTCTCCTTCCAACAAATAACCTCTGAGGGAAGAAAACTGGGAAGCTTTGGAAGAGAAAGAGAAGCATCCCTTCAGCATGAAACAGATTGTGCACAGCAATGTCGCCAGCATCGATTCATCACATTTGAGACCTAGGTTTGGACACTGGATGCATATAACTATGAAGTAGGGCTGTGCAGGTTGGAACAAAACACTGATGAACTTTATACTCTTCACTGCAGAGGGTAACACCTGCAAAAACTGCTGCATGAGCTCACAGCAGCTTTTGGGCAGGGAGAAACCTTCTTGCCAGATCCACTTGGCCTCCACAGCATACAGCTCGCTTACACAACTCATAGAAAGCTGCAAAGTCCTCGAGTTAGGTTTTTCCACAGAAAAGCCAAACGTCGGGTTACTTTCCATTTGGTCCTCTGGGAAAAAATATCATCTTAAATTATGCACTGTTCAAAACATACTTTTTTCTGTTAGACTGTCTAGGTGTGCCCTCTTATTTTTTATTTTACATTCTTCATTAAATGTAGTGCTTTGTACCAAACAAACAAATAAATAAGCAAAGGCACTGAATTACCAGTGGACAAAAGACAGCTTTGTCAGCTATTATCTGAGCAAAAAGAGTTAATTTCACCATCTCACTGAAGCAGACAGCTTAGGTGTTTAGAGCTGGGATGGCTGGCGGTTCCTGCCAAGTGTTTTAGAACTTGCATCTATAGAAAAAGGAAAGTGTTCTATATTTAAAATTCATATTAAATAATGGATTCCTCATGCAATATGTTGAGCTTTAGTGCTGAACCTTCCAGTCTAACTGCTATTCTTTTTGGATAGAAAAATTATTGATTTTTACTGTCTTTGTTCATTTCTGTTACTGATGAGAAGTACTTTGTTACATTATGCCTGGCAGTCACAGGCCGTTCAGTCTTTACAATGATTTCATGTACCCCAGAAGGCTTCACATAATCAAAATCTGTCAAATGGAAAAGCAAAACCCATCTTGCCTTTACCTCCACTTCACTTGCTGTCAGCCTGCTTGGATCTTCCTAACCAAGGATCCTTTTGCACTGTCTTTTTGCTCCATCATGCTTTCCTTTCTTTTAAAAAGACGCACAGGGAGGAATGTATTCTCTCTTGCTCTTCGTAGCCATCCTTTCATGAACCTGTCTGGCTTCAGTAGTGACACAGAGGCAGCTAGAGCATCTTCTGCAAGTAAATGAGAGAACCAGCTGCGGAGAGAGCTGAGCAACATGGATGATAGAAAAAAGGGGTGGGAAGGCAGAACCGATGAATTCTCATTATCACCAGATGTCTCTTTTGCCTCCTGTTTCTCTTTCCCCCCCCCCCCCCGGTCGCAGTCAA
>VXBZ01012539.1:70722-81132 GCA_013399135.1 Heliornis fulica | reverse complement strand
GAGCAAGAGAGCGCCACGACACAATCTGGAGCTCAGATGGGGAAGCACCAGCAGCCGCTGAGCAGCTGTGGTTTGAGCAAGCATGAAGCTCACCATTTATTCTGCTTTGCCTATATAATTAAACTCTTCCTGCTGCTTTTTGAGCTCAGTCTACATAAGGATGCCGTAAGGCACTGTGCACTTTGCTATGATTCACCCAAACTGAGTATTTCTAAAACAGGAAAATGGAAAAAACTCATTGTGCAGAATTTCTGCTTGCACTCCCTGTTTATAAGAAGCCCCTGGGTTGTGGCATGCTGATCGGCACTTAGTGAGAAAAACAATGGGGTTAGTAACTTCAAAACACTGTTTGGGAAATGTGAGGTAACCCTGTCTGTTCCTAGAACCAGTGGGAGGGAAGAACAAAATGGAAACACTGGAGAAAACAGCAGGCAACAGTCAGGTGAATTACACAGACAGGTGAACCGCAAGTACGTAACAGCAGTCAAGGTGAAGGTGGTCCAGGCACTTGAGGACAAAACTGCCCTTATGATATATCTCACCTACTTGGCATTCACATGGTCACCCACAGCGCCACTATCTGCAATCAGAAAAAAACAGCACTGCACTGAGCAGCTGGGTTTCTAGGAATGTACCTTTGTGAGAGCTTTGTATAAGAGAGCAGGTAACTATCATCTCCCTCAATACCTCTGCTTTAGGAGAACAGCAGCAGCTCAGCCAAGACCTGACTATCATGATAGTGACGTTCTATCATTTCCTACCCTGTGTGTGTAGTGAACTCAGGATGCAGAATTACATCTGCGCTGATGAGGTACAAACCTGCATGATGAGTTCCTGTAGTCTTTCCCATGTTTTGCATTAAACAATTGGTTCTGGGCCTTTTTCAAGGAAAGTAATAACATTTTATCTAAAAAGAAAAAAAAATTAAAAATAATCTTGAGTGTGGCTTTCTTCTTCTGCCCCTAAAGTTTAGGCAACCCTGCAGTGACATACACTAATTAGTCAGCCTGAAGAATTTAGTTTTGCAGCCAACCTTCAGCTAGGAACATGTGTAGGAAAGCATCCTGACAGATATGAGAAGATTTTATAGAGACACCAGTCTCAAATTACTTTCAGGACTGACCCACCCCACAACCACTCTGTCACAAGATCTAATTAACAAAGCATCGTTAGTCAACATTCATAGAAAAGAAAGGTGTTCAATCAGTGCAAATCATTACATTCAGTAGTGATATCATTACAATGAGGTATTTTATTATGTCCTTTTTATTTTGTTCTGGTTATCTTCAAGATTTAGCTAAAAACATACAATGTGCGCTAACACAGTATCTATAGAATGGCTGGTGCTATGTGCTTCTCCCAAAGGATAGTGATAAGGTAAGGCTGACAATGAATTTAACAGAATGAATCGCCTTGCTGATAAAGGTTGGGCATAGGAGGGAGGGAAATCTTATTTTGGCTTTTTTTTTGTTTTGAAGAAGTCGAGGCATAAATGAACAGTGTAAAGGGCTATGAACTGACCTGATGGGTGGAAGAGAAAAATGTTAGGAAATCATACGAATTCTACTTAAGCCAATTATCAGTCACTTCTGGCAACTCTAATCTTTGTTTGTCTCTGTTTTCCCTCGGCGGCGTGAGGAGCCGTCAGCATGCAACCTCTGTCACATGAGAAAAGGTTAAGAGAAAGACCACCAGCGGCAAGAGGGGCCCGCAGCTGAGGAAGTGGACTTCTACCTCACCGAGGTTACCGAGGGAAGAGCAAACAACCTCCATGGCACTGGCTTTGTACAGGATCATCTGCAAGGCACAAAGTTATCCCTGAGTGCAGGTGAAAGGGGCATGTTACAGCCAGAGCCAAAATATGCAGACATATCCGCACGAGCCATTCCGTTATCGTTTAAAAACATGTATATATTGATTCCTGTTTAAAGACAAACACGGAAAGTCAGCCAGTTATCTCAGTCTGAACTACCTAAACTATTATTAAAAGAAAATCTGCACCTACCAGCCTTTATTTGACAGGTCTTTAGAAGTTGATTTCATGTTTTCAGGCCCTTCACACAAACCAGGCAACTGAAGCAGGGATACTGGGCAATGGGCAGTGTTTTATTCATAGAATTTAAATATACCCAAATACAAAATAGTAGGGACAATTTCAACTGTACTTCACCACTTGGACTTGCCTTTCGGTGAGCAGTAAAAGACAGGAGGGGAAAAAAGCTTTCTATGTGGAATTAGAATTCTTTCTAGCCAGCTCAAACAAGTCTAATCTGGTGTTTGACAGGGTAATTCTCTAGTTTCAACTACTGCTTCAAGTGGAGTAATTTTTAATATTATTATGAAGGAACATTTTAATTTAATTGATCATAGTATACTAAATGTGTCACTAAGCACCACTAAAGCATGTTTTTTTTTCGTTAGTAGTCTGCCCTCCTATCTAGTAAATTTCATGTTCTTTTTGTGAATGGTTTAGGACACATTCAGCTCACTGAACAATACATGAAACAATGTCTGAGATGTTGTATACAAGTTACAGATATATTATTTCATTAAACAATTATTGGTAAAGAAAAGCAAAATCCAAATCTACATATTTCTAGGGGGAAAAAAAAAATCAAGAAATATTTTAGCGCTTACATCGATAGTTGCCACTGTACATATGGTAAAAATAGTCACAAAATAAGGTAAACTCTAGCAAGCTAATTTGTTGAAACTTTTCTATGTTTATTCCTTTCTTTCTTCCTTCCTTCCTTTCTGTCTGTCTCCATCAAAGCATTTGGGGATTAACTATTTAAAGCCAGATAGGGAAGGTACCAAGTCTTAGAGCTGGGTCCTGAGTCAGGACGGAGTAAATCTGCACTGAAACCTGTGACAGGGAAAGCCTCTCAGCAGAGATGATTGCTGGAGCAGCCTGCATTCACACAGGCAGACTTACACCCATGGCACGGAGGGGGCACGTATCAGGCCATGATTCCTCAACTCCTGCCAGCATGGCCACACCACTACAGAAAAGGCTGGCATGACCCTAGACAATTAAATATAAGCCAAACTGAGCCAAAACTCTTCCCCCTTAAAAATAGTCTGTGTTTTCAATGGCTATTTGTTCAGTCAAACATAAAGTCCTTAAAAAAAAAAAGTTTCCTGGGGGAGAGGAAACAGCCGGTGCAGTGTTTGGATTGCAGTGTGTGCTTGGCTGTCTGCCCTTCATGCAAATGGGAGGTGGTTGGGATCGTTGTCATGGGACAGGGGTGCAGAAGTGCATCAGGACAGTGCCCGGGCAAAGAGCTTCTTCCCACCTTTCTAGTGATAGGCGGAGGTCAATTTTTTTGCATTAAATCATGGGTATTGCAGGTAATGAGTTTATTGCAAGCCAGCGTACAAAACGGCTTACTTGGCTCATACCCAAGTCACAGAGTTGCAGAAATACTGCTCGGGGAGAGAGGGATCTGCTAGTAAATGATGCTGATGAGTGAAAGGCAATGCTTGTACCTCACCAGGCCCAAATTTCAGGCTGCTGAGACAGAGTATATCACAGCTGTATGCTACCATCAGCCACCACCCTGTGCCAGCCCACTTTTCTAGCACTGCATGACCGCACACCAAGAGATCACCTCGTAGGACCAGAGGAAGACTCCAGTGATGGGCGTGAGAAGTGATCGTATGAATTTTGTGTCAGTCACACACCATGTTCTTCTGCAAGCCCCAGGGCTTGTCTAGTGAAATCCCTGTGGATGTTCCCACATGGAGCAAGAGGAAATTGCGTAAGCTAATAGCTGCTCAGGAGGCAAGTCAGAGAAGCAGCACTCAGCTCTCAACTCCGTGGCTGCTGCGTTATGTGTGGCCTTGTTCATGGAGTCATCAAGACACTGTTGTGATGTGAAACATTTTCATTAAACATATTGCTTTGTGCCAGCCATTAATTAAACCAGGTGCATTCTGCATCCAGATGAATGGAATGCACCTTTGCCCACACTTTCTTTACCCCTTTTCCTTCTGCTGTGCTGTCCTGAATCTTTGCAGAGTACATTTAGGATGCTCCACAGGTTAAGGGTGATCAAAGGAGAGATCAAAAGAAACACTGCTCTACTGATAGTGAGAAGATTCCAATCAAGTAGGTCTTTGGTGGCCAGAAAGGTCCCATGAAAGATCTGGTGTGGTGTGTGTCTGCCACAGTGATTAAACAGTGATTAAAATATTTGAAATGATTAAGTAAATCTGACAGCAACTATCAGCATCCTGGTGTTCAGTGGTCTGACTGGGCTTCCAACTGGCTCTCAGAGATGGCAAGGCAATGCATATTGCACTGATTTGTATCACATCTGTTTGCATTCCCAAAACAGAAGAGTTCACCCTTGCAGTTCTTTTGATTAGTGGAAGAGGGAAAAGGGATGCATTATGGCTTAGCATGGCTAACAAAGTCTGTGCCAAAGGGCCTAGAGTATTCTAGCCACTAGCCAAGCATTTGATTCAGTGGCCACAACTCTGTGCATGGCATCGCTTCTTTTTGCCTCAGCCTTCCCTTCCCAGTGAGTCACCACTGCCCTTACCCAAAAAAAGCACATGTGCTCATCTCTTTTTCCTCCTACCCGATTTTGAGGAAAACAAACTTTAAACCAGTATTTGATTGTCTCAATTGCCTCTCTCCTCTTCTGCAAGCAGCTTTTGTTTAACCTTCCTTCACATGATCTGTTAATGAAGCCCAGCCTGTAACTTTTAAGTTTAAAAATAACTCCTTGCATCATTCACAGTCTAACCTTATCACGGGAAATACTTTCCAGCATGTCAACTTGCTCTTTAGACACCACTGCTTCAAGAACAACACGAGGCAGACAGATTTTTCTTTCATGCTCTGTGTTTACAGCAGCTTACAGAAGCACAAACACTGTGCTCAAGCACTTGAAGATCTATACCTCTCTGAACTTTGTTATTGCTTCTGTTTCAAAGCAGAAACGTTGGATCACTGTTTGCTTAAATCAAAATGTGATTTCAAATATTAAGCAGTATATGATAAAACACCCCAAAGCCTTCTTTGAATTCTATTAAAATTCTTTTGGTGTGATCTCTAGAGTATAATAGAGTAAAAAAATTGGTCTTTGTCAGGGAATTTTGTAATACTGGCAGGATTTTCAACTTCTAACATGTTACAATTTGTTTTTTGGTTTTTGTTTTTTTTTTTTTAATTAAGAGTGTCAGGAAATAGTAATTTCTTTGGTGTAAAAATTGAAAAAAATATCCCTCTTAGTGTGAGGAAAAAAACCACCAATGTGTCTTAAATTTTAGAGAAACGTCAATACCAGGTGGAAATTATTCTATATAAGTCAACTTCTATATCAGCAATTCAATATACTTCTCCACACCCTCCCACTATTTCCCCACTTATCTTTTAAAACCACAGACCTCCTGAAACTCAGACATTACAATCCACCAATTATCAGGAGGAGACACTGAGTAAAGCACGAGGAATCAGTTTCAATTTGACGTTTGAAATACATACCACGTTCAAAGTTTCAAAGCTGACTCAGTATTTAGCCTCTGTAAAAAAATAAAATTTCAGGTAAAAAAAATCGGAACTGAAACAACTAATTTTTTCCACGCATACAAAAACATCATCAGAAAACCTCACAGGAAAATAACATTGCTTTTGGAAAACCCTAACCCTGAAGTAGTGGCGATACTAAGACTTATACCTTGTCTTTCTTGCAAGGCAAGCAATCCATCCCTTGCTTCATGCCCAAATCCTGTGACTAGGTGAGACATTGAGATGCAAATGAAGTTGCCTTTGCCTTGTGGGCCTGCATGCAGGCTGGAATGCAGTTTCTTATCTGGCACTTGGGTGAGGAAATGATGATTCTGGGAGATCACAAGAGTGCAGGAAAAAAAAAAAAAAAAAAAAAGTAGTTTTCACAAGGGTTGTGTCACTACGCCCCAGACATCTCCCAAAGTTTCCAGAAAACTCGCAGAACCCTACCTATACTCCCCTGAAGCAGATGCCCCTTCACTTTTCTAACCTAATAATGACTCAGCTAATTTCATTATGGGTGCTCCAGCTGAAACACATTTTCAATCTGATATCTTACTAAGGACAATCCAAAACCAAGATTCTTAAGTGTGTATTATAAACTCCAGAGCCACCTCAGATCCTTGGTGAAGAATGCCCAAATTTTGGAGGAAGGCTGGTTACTTTTCTTGGAGCTGTAAGGAAGAAGAGTAAACCATTCAAGGGTTTTTTTGGCAGCCTTTTTACCAACCATGTGCAAATCGGGTAAGGTAAAAAACAGCAGCAGTTCCTGAAACTTTTCTGAAACTGGCACTAAAAAGAGGTATTAAAGTGAGTGGCATTTCTTAAGATGGCACAGGGATATCCGTTCTATAACTGCCTTCTTACATCCTCCCATCCACCCCACCCGCTGTTGGAAATATACTGTGCTTTCTTTCCATAAGAAGAATCTTTACCATAATGCAGAAGAAAGTTAGCTCGTTTTTTTAAAGTATCCTTTTCCTAAACACAAATATGACTCTGGCATTTGTTACACATAAACCAGGTATGTGAAATCAGCAGTGTGCTCTCTGAAATATACCTGCTTTTCTAAACTGAACCCATGTGTGGCTGAACAGAAGTACATATATGACTGGATTTTTTTTTTTTTACTTGGTTTGTTTTGGGTTTTGGGGTGTTTGTTTTGGTAGAAGCTGGTCGACAAAAGCTTGCTATGAAATACAGTAATCTGTATTTGAGGGTAGATAATACTTTAAGATACACTTTGACTGAGACCACGCTGCTGTAGAACTCCATTCTTCAGACATGGTGTAGTAAAGTGAAATGATAAAAACCAGATAGTAGCCATAGGATTTTAACCTGGTATAAAACCAACCATGTTTGGGGCCACAGCTTTTTAAGTAAGCTGGTTCAGCTTTCTGTATTCCAGGATTAAAGATCCTGAATTTAGTCTTCACAGTAAAGCACTGGGTAAATAAAATGTTGGGTTTTTTACAGCTTGGAGAAATGGCATCCAAACAAACCGCTTGTTTCTACTCCAGTAAGAATCACGGCATGCGAGCTACCACTGTGAGATAGCTGGTTTGTGGGAGCTGCTTGTACACATGCTCTTGTCACAGTTAAGTGTGACATAACTTACTCTGATTAGATCACATAGGTGGTTTTGGTACAATGCCAGCCTGCTGCAGTTGTGTTTCTGATTTCTGGATCTGTTTCTGGCAGATACAGGTTGGCCCTTTCCTCTGTGCAACTGTATCAGGAGAACAAAGAAGGAAAAGGACAAAACACGTTTCAGAAATCCTGGATTCAAATAAGCAGTGATTCCAGAGAAGGAAGATTGTGCTGCACATGTGGGATGTGCAGTAGCAGCTGAGTTACATGTTCATGAGATGGTTCCCTGGAGATCCATGGTAAGTTCACCCCTCCAAATGCAGTGGCAGCACGCTGAATACTATGCAAATTCTTGGGACTATTGAGAAATGCATGGCCTCTGTTATCTGGTATCTAGCATGGCCAGATAGCCACATGCTGGTAACATGACCAGTTATTAAGAGGGGGTGTTCCTATGTCCGAGAAAAGTGTCAAGCCTTTGGCAAAATAGGTGGAATTTTGCATATATGGAGTTCTCCAGAAGTTTTTTTTCTTTTCTTACCCAAAGCAATTTGGAAAGTTACACTCAAAACAATGAGAGATTTAAATTAATTAATGGGTCTTCTTTCTTTGAAGTTTTGATCTTTAGGTTATTGCAGAAGGAGCTGGGATTACTGTGGTTAGCATGGCTTTCTAGGTCTCCTCTGGACTGGGTGGCATGGCTTCAGTTGAGCTTTTAAGCAGAGGAACTGAAGGAACTCTTGATTTCACCACTTCCCTCTGTTAAAATAGAGTGTCACAAGGTTGCATAGTTTGATGGAAAATTGATTCTAGCAGAATCGCCCCATTAATTTTCTCTAACTGATGCTGCTGACCCTCTGCTCACTTCAGCAGACTGCCACCACCATGGTGGGCTTGAAGTTTGGCATGTGAACACATCATGGTGGACAGACAGCAGCAGGAGGAACAATGCCAGGACAGAGAGATGTCTAGCAGCAGAACAGTATGTCATTTTTACCTTTATTGAAGTTGTGAACAGTCTCTGCAGCATGGCTGGCAGTCTTCATATTGATAGTACTACTTAATTTAATAGAACTCTGAGAGGAGATGTTTGTCCTGGAGTTTGAGATAGTCCTAGGTCAGCTTACTATCACAGACTTCTAAATGTCACTCTTGTGATGATCAGGTTCTCACCATAACAGCTGCCACAGAAATTTCCCTCACATATGGTTATGCTTTTGCTTCTGGGCTCCCAGGCTTCCTTCCCAAAATACCTGGGGAACTGATACGTCTGTTCAACAGTTATGAGTCAGTACAAGTCAAAAGTCAACATGCTGAAGGTGAAAGTCTTCCTGTCTCCTTCAAGAATTTCAACAAATTTAGTTAATGCTTCTCTATGTGTGATAGTTAAATAAACTTGTAGGGCGAACATAGTAAAAATGGTGTCCAGCATTTACATGTCTACATGCACTAACAGTATTCACGAGGAGAGGTACCATGGTGGTATCACATGCAGTCATGGTAACTTTCCCAAAGAGGCATGTCCTCATACCATTGGAAAAGCATCACTTTGTCCTAATGTATCTCAGGGTGCATCGCAGAGCAGCAGACATGTGACTTATGGCGCAAGACCTTCTGTAATTTCGACCTTACATCCTTTCATGACAGCTAAACATCTTGCCCTTTCAGAAAATAAATTCTCATCCAGAGCTCTATGAGAACTTAACTGCAGCCTTTGAATGCTCAGCTGATACCAGATACAGCTGCAGAAACACAGCTAACATAGGTAGCATGGAAAAGTCTCATTACACAGAAAACATCAGCAAAATATTTTTCAAATCCTGCACAACTCGAAAATCCCGCAACCCACAAAATGAATCTAACTATGAGTTAGCCAACCTATACTAAGTTCATCTAACTCTCTTGAGGTATTTATATGTGTGTATATATAGTGAAAAGTTTTCATGCTGGAAAGGCTATCTTATTTTTCAAACTCACACTATTAATTATTCAGACTTGCACAAGCATGCAATGCTGATTGCTGCAGTGCATGTCACTCTTTTTCTTCTTTTCAGAAGATGTTTCCATGATGGCTGTATGGTCAGTCTGCCACTAGCCATACAAAAACTTAAAGCAAAACAAGAACTTTCAGAAATTGCATCCACAAAGACCACGATAACTTTGTTAATACAGCTTTGCAAAGCAAGTAAATATTAAAAGTATAAGCAAGTTCATTGCTAAAAATTGTAATGTATCCAGTGTGCAATTCCTGCAGTCCCATTTTGAGGAAGTTCCTTACCACGTTTTTGACATTCCTGCTCACAGTGGCCTGACTGTACACGACCTGTCAACTATCCTGATACATCTTTCACATGCAACCTTTCGCTTAACTAGTTTATGTTGAAAATACCTTCTTTCCTCAGAGGTTTAAAGGCCTGCCTATGATTACTGAGTAATCAAGGAGGATCGTTGTTCTACACATTCTTTGTGGAATCGGTACACTAGGTCAGTGGCAGGAGGCTTGCATGGAGATGTTCAAAAGGCAAGACAACCACTACAATTTCTCTTTATGTATTTGTCTCTGGAGAGCTTCCTTGGGTCAGAGGCTGCTACATGTTTGCTTCAATGACATACTGTGTGTCTTAAGACACCCAAAGAGGGAGAACTGTGTATCAAGATTTCTTCCTTTTTACTGTTGTGCAACAGTCTGCAAACCCTGTTTTTTCACCCTAAATACAGGCTTTCAAGTTTGCAAGCTAAAGACATCAGCAACATTTGCTTTACAAGAGTTTTAGGGGCAGCCTGATGCAGCTGTTGCAGTTATTCTACTATCAGAGGCAAGTTTCCTGTACAAAATTGAAGTTTGTCTACTCCTGGTTAGGTGCAGACCAAGCCCACTCATAAATCTTATAACATCTCACCTGCATTGCAACCGTTAGTGCCTTGGTGTCTACTCCCCTGAGGGGTCACACACACAGCCCTGCCGGGCTCAGGCTGCGCACTCAGGGCCTGAGGCCACCGGCACAGCAGGGGAGAGGGCACAGGGACATGGGCACGGCGCTGCGGCCGCAAACACCTCTCCGTTTCGGCCTTGTTTTCCTCCGCATTTTGTTTCAGTTGGGCCCGCCCTTGCCCAAATTCGAGTCCTCCCTAGCATTCGTTCCGACCGGCTTAGCGTGCTGCCACTATCTCCAGCCGGCCGGTGCTCGTAATAAACGTTTAGGTAAACGGTGCCCAACGCAGCGGTTTAAGCGATGCCTCCGGGGCGGCTCTGCAACGTCTGCCGGAGCTCCGGCCGCCGAGCTCGCCCCGCTGTGACCGCC
>VXBZ01012539.1:19692-47370 GCA_013399135.1 Heliornis fulica | reverse complement strand
AGACTCCACAAGACCCCTGGGCAGCCTGTTCCAGTGCTCCATCACCCTCACTGTGAAGTTCTTCCTCACATCAGTGCAGAACCTCCTGTGGCCCAACTTGTGACCATTGCACGTTGTCCTGTCTGTCCTTCCACTGAAAAGAGGTTGGCCACCTCCCTTTGTCTCCCACACTTCAAATATTTATAAACATTGATGAGATCCCCTCTCAGACTTCTTTTCTCAAGGCTGAACAGCCCCAGCTCACTCAGCCTTTCCTCACAGGAGAGATGCTCCAGGACCTCAATCATCTTTGTGGCCTCCGCAGGACTCTCTCTAGGAGATCCCTGTCTGTTTTGTACTGGGGAGCCCAGAACTGGACACAGGACTCCAGGTGAGGCCTGACCAGAGTAAAGGGGCAGGATCAATCACCTCCTTTGACCTGATGGTCACGCTCTTCTTAATGCACCCCAGGATCCCATTGGTATTCTTGGCCATCAGGGCACACTGCTGGCTCATGACCAACTTGTCATCTACCTCATTATGATTGACGACATAGCCAGACTTTCTAGAGAGCTTCCAGCTTTCCACATTGAGAGCTTGTGTTGTGTTCTCCTAGCATTGACTAGAGGCCATAGGGGGCTGTGTGTCCCTATGAGGAAGTTCATCAGACATGGGGTGTTCTTAGCTCAGAATTATAATATTCATTATAGTCCCCTTAACAACAGAACATAGTGAAATCACACCTCACACCATTTTTCTTTTTTTTCAGCCTATGGGTTGTTCCATGCTCCTAATGATGCAAGATTACAGTGATACTACACTTGTCAGTTGAAAATGTGAGCATGAAGGAGAAGGTGATGCCACCCAGATCCCAGCAAGCACCTTCTGGGCAGCATGTGGATTCTGTCCCCAAACACACAGCTGTACATATGGCTGAGCTGCATATTCAGATAAGCTAGAAGAGAAGCATACCCCCACATTTTGCTGGGACAGTTTCAGAACTTTGTCAAAAAGTCTGGTTTTTCAGGTACAGTACATTTTCTTCTGCACAGTGATGAACAAGCTCTGAGTTTACATACTGAAGTCTAAGTTATATGTCAGGACACTAGATAGTTACCCAAGATGGACATGATGTCATGAAAGGGTTACATGAGGCTGAACTCAGCAAGGCCTTCAGATTCTCCCATCAGTCTGTGTAAGGACCATATGAGGCAGTGCTTGCAGGTGCCCAGTACATTGGGTGCAGCACTAACATTTTCTTACCTCAGGGAATTTCTTCCTTTGTAAATATTCTGTCATTGCAGGATCAAAATACTTCGCATAACCTTCATTGAGGCTGTATACCTTCCCTTTCTTCTTAATTTTAACATCTCTGTCCACCAAAATAAATTCACCGAGACCCTACAGAAGAGCAGGATAGACCAGCTATTAACAAACAGCAGAATTTTTTGTTGACTTTCTGTAAGAGTTGCCATACTGGACATGGCAGAAAAGCTAGCACAGCTTGATTATTTCAGCACCAGTCTAGTGTGACTTCACAGTATTTTAAACAGAGCAGAAAGCACAGAGTCTGCGTTACATTCATGAAAAGTCATCACATTGGTAGTATAAACAAAAAGCAATTTGACTACAATAGCATATCAGATGAACACCGGTCAGCCCTGAAAGCAAACGAATCACAGAGCATAAGGTTGCGCATTAAGAAATTACATTGCCTTCTGATTTTTTCACTCTTCCTGCCTATCATATATAAATATCTTAAAGTTAATGTGGTCAGCTACCCCCAGGTGATGCTGTCTGCTGTTTGAGTGCAACTTCTGTCTTTTCCTCCTCTGCCTCTAATGAGAGCAGTTCAGATCCCAATTCTTCCCATTTGGAATGAGCCTATTTGTAAAAGTGAGTTTTGATAATAATGCATCCTTTTAAAAAAGAAATTTAAAAACTCCTATGTTACTGTCCACATCTAATGCTGGTTTCTCAACTGAGTCATCTCTTTCTTGCATTCCTCCAGTCACACTTGCTGGGCCCCTGGGCTGGAGGCCAGGGAGCCGCATATGACTGATTGTACGGGTATGGTTCTGCTTTCGCAAACTCTTTGGGTATGCAGCTTACAGGACTTAGCCTTAAAATGAAATTGCACTCAGGAAATCAGGCATCACTCTGCATGAACTATATCAACAAATGGTCCTTGCTTCGGGCTCAACAGTGAACGCTGAGGTTCCTCCACAGACAGAAAAAGCGTGAACAAAAAAAAAAAGCAGCAGTCCTCTAAGTGGAGAGAAAAACAGTGTTCAAAGTAAACTTTCTTTAGTGTTTGTGCAAAACAGCAGACTGGTTTGAATGAAGAGGGTTTCAAATGTTATTTAACTTGAACTGTCTTTCACAGAGTAGAAAAAATAGAGGCGTTGCAACTGACATACTCATGTATTATTATTAAATATTTCTAAGGCAGAGGTGGGATGCTCCAGGATATGGTGAAAAAAAAAGTTAATTTTTAACGTTGGTAAAAAAAAAAATCATGTAGACTGCCTAGATTACAGAGACAAGAAGTAAAAAAATGAGTAAACCTAAGCACGGAAAGCTCTAAAAGACGGTGGCTTAGCACCATGACTGTACCGGGTCCAGCATGAAGCAGTCCACTCCTTGCCCCGTGGAGAGGGCGACCAGGGTAGCACTGCCATACAAGGCATAGCCTGCAGCAATGATATTGCGTCCAGGCTGCAAAGCATCTTTTTCAGAGGGCTCCTCATCTGTTTCCTGAGGAAAAATAGCATTGGGCTGAAGGTTAAATACTTATAAGAGACAATAAAAACAAAACCTCACTGGGCAGATTTCCTTCCTATGTCTATGCAAGACCTTTGAAACAACCAAAGTAAAGATTGTCCCCACTAGTTCAGGGCAAGTTTGGTACAAGTACATGTGCACACTAGGAGAGGACATTGAGAATTTGTTACTTTATATCTCGTGCAATCATTACGATACCTCCAACAAAACTGATAGCGTTACAGCCCAGTATATTAAGTTCATGTGAAAACTAAGACAGAATAGAGGCACTGAGTTTTTGGAAATGTAAACATAAGCTGTCATACTGATACCCCTTAGAGGGAATAACTGCGAAGTGAACACAATAATTAATGTTACAGACAAGTTGTTTCCATTGATGTGGAATAAAAGGGTAAATGGTGCAACATGAGGGAACTAAGATTGTGTATTGGTCTCTGCTGGTGACAAGACGGGTAACAAAAGTGATGTGAATGTTCATATTATATATAAAATAAAGTTTGCAGACTTCAAATGAATTTGTGACATTCGTATTTTCATTTGGCACGTTGGTTTATCACTGAACAACAACAGCCCAAGTAGACCTGGTGCAAATATTTCTAACCAGCTCTGGGGGTGTGCCTCAGCCATGGCTTACAAGAGTTGGAATGGTGGGAAGGGAAAGAAGTTATTTGGAAAGGCTGGCTCCAGCCTTCACCTCCTGGCAACACGAAGTGGGTAGGGGATGCTTGATTCCAGTGTTTCTTTAAAAGCATGTCAGTTGTGGTTGATCTTCTGGTGATGTTTAGTGGTGGTTTACAAGGGATTGAAATGGCAACCCCCTCAGACCCTTTCTTCAGGCCCTGATTTAGCATCTTACTGATTCAAACTCAGACAATTTCTCAGTGATTGCATGGGCTTTATTAGATGGACTAACAGCTAAACAGAAATAGCGTCTCTAGCCCAAAATATCTGGTTAAAATATAGAAATCAGTGGAGACTGTTTTGAGTAGATAAAGAAAATATTTTATGAAAATTGTGTAGGTACTTAAAAAAAATCAAGAACGCCTTTCACAGATATTTTCCAAAGGAAGACACCTCTCCTTCAACAGAGAAATTATCTGCTGTACCTCATGGCAAGGAGCTCTCAGAGTGCCCATCAGGGTCTTGGCAAGGTGGAAGGTTAAGGGTAAACCAGGGGTCCCATTCATCATTGTATGCCAACATCTGGAGGAAAACTAAGATGTGGGACACAAAAGCTACATCTTTCATGGCATGTGAAGACTGTAATTCCACATCAAAATATTTTCATTTTCAGCTGAAAGATTTTGTTACTTTTGTTACTTTCACTTACACAGTTTTTAGCTGTTCCCTTCTCAGTAATTTTTATGATAGTTCTTTTGTGGGGAAAAAAAAAAAGAATCCAGTTGCCAGTGAACTCTTCATAGGAGCTGAAAGACAGTGTGTACAAATACATCTGGCATACAGTAACTTACTCTATGTCAAACTGCTTATTCAGAGAGGTTGTAATGCACTTAATAAAGAAAGACTAGTTAAAACCCCTGTTTGTATATTCGAGAGCTTTGAATATTGATTATTAGGGCTAAACTTTTGCTAAACAATCTTTTCTGGAACCAATTATTATACTGTACATAGCATCTCCTCTTTCAAAAATATATCCCCGTGCCACATACATATCAACATCAAAAGCAATCATCCATAGTAGAATAATTATTTGCAACAAGAAATGAAGAATTAAATATATATTTACACTAATGTTTGCAAACATGATTCTTCTAACTTTTTATATACTTTCCTCATGAAATAAAACCTAATTTTGTATAAAAAAAGTAGAGGTTTGCTTTATAGAATACAGTGTATACACGGTGTACATAGCTACTAGCTACATAAGATATTGATTGGGAATATATTTTTATGAGCTTTTCAGTCCTCACTGTCAAATGCAATTTCTGTGTTTATACAGCTGAGAAACTACATATTTGTTGACTATTCTGAAAAAAAAACCCAAACAACAGAGGAACTTCTTCCTTGGGAGATGGTCAGTTTGATAGAATTCACTTGGTTTTCCATCTTTATTCCTAACTGTGTTTCCAAGAGCCAGCTTCAAGAAGGAAGGAAGAAAGCTCAGTCTCCAACAAACATTCAGCAGAACTTGTCAGAATGTAAAAAAGCTGGAGGTCAGCTGATATATCATTGTTAGGACTACAGGATACTTTTGCCTAATAAGACCCATGTACTGTGAAACAAACCAGGGACCTGACCTGAACATTTTCACTTCTTTCTGGTGCACAGGTTGATTTCCTAGCTGCTATATTTTGAATGAGATGGCAGTAGTCAAATGTCTTTAGAGGTCTTTATGCAAAGTACTGAAATAGGCAGAGGGACTGCAGAGAAGCTCTGACAAGTCACTGTGGCTCGTAGGTGTGAAGCAGGAGAAACAAGGTTTACTGAGTCTGGCTACAGGGTTTTCCTTAGGTGATATCTGAAATGGAAATTATTTGCATGTATGATTTGCCCACATCACATGATGGAGTTCTTATCAGCGCTGGGATCTGCTCTGGAAGGACTTGGTTTCCATGTCTGTGTATCATAGGTTTCATGAGTATTCTTTGTATTTGCTCTGAATTCTTACAGTTTCTCCATGAGGGACCACATGGAGGGGAACCTTGTCACAGACCTCATGTCAAGGAAGGGTGAAAATCATAAATAATCCAAGTGAAAAATACTTATTGTCACTACTTCCTGGTACTCCAGCCAAGTGACTGCCAAAGTCCTATCCCTTGCTCTGTTTCATGCTGATTCAGCAAGGCTCCCTCAGACCCACTTTTCTGACATTTCTAGCCTTTTTAATAAAACTACCCATCCTTCAGAAAGTAAAATCTGGGTGGAAAAATCAAATAAACCTACAATGGCATTTATTTCATGATGGTTTTCTCTAAGAAACTGATTCAGCGCTTTTGAGAGAGCAACAGTACCTGCCTTCATGGTGGTGGCTCTGGATTGTGAGCAGCCAAAGAAAAGTGTGGGCCAAGTCTTGTCTTTTTAGAAAAGTGCTGATTACCTTTTTTTTCCTAAAATGAGTCAAATAGTTCTGGAGGGTGTGCCTTTGGAAATCAAGTTAAGGTGCTGACATGGTGAGAAAATAAGTCATATGCTGATCATCTGAGAAATGGAAGGTAGCAAATATTAGGCAGGTGCTAAGTGATATCACAATTGTTCTAGCTTTCCCAAAATCATGTTCATGAGCTTTGAATGACTTGAAATTATATTTTCTTTCTTAAGTGTTCCCCATCTGCTGGAATAAACATCTCACTTTAATTCCTTTCACTCTACCCTTCAGTAACAATCAATAAAGCACTTGTTATTTTTTCATTATTTCAAAGGGTTTGAAGTTACTTCAATGCTTCTTTTTCTCAGATAAGACAATTCCATAGCAACATGGAATTGTCCTATCTGAGAAAAAGAAGCATTAATCAACATGTACTTTGGAATTAATGTTTTAATTAAAAGAATCACACAAAAGTCTCTAAATCCAACATTGTTTCTAACTTCCCCAGGAAAATTGAGAAATTGCTTTTGTAATTGACAAGCTGTGCTTCGTCCAAGCAGCAAGGTTTTCACTTCGATATGAAGCATTTTTACAAAGGAATGTAATTTTCTTTTAATGAAGTGCTGAAGTTCACCCACATGAAAATTAGTAACTTAGAAACAGTAGTTACAAAAAATATGCTAATATGTATTAGAATTACAACTGTGGAAGGATCAGCAAATTAATTGAAAACTTGAGCATTTGGGAATGGCATGAGCTCTTTGGGAAATGTTCCTATCCTGAAGTAGAAGAGAAGACTGGGCAGTCTGTAGTCTTTATATGCATTAACAGGTGAGTTAAAGATGGTAAAGAAACGTAACACATTTCATTCTGCTAAACTGCATTAAACACTCTGAGCATTTGCCTTGATTATTATGCAGAGTAGCCTAAGACAGCACTTCTGAACAGAAATCTAATGGTAGTATTTGCAAGATGGTGCTTTCTACCTTTGAAAAAAATGGACAACACAGCTACTGCCTACTGTAAATGTTGGGAGGTGGAAAATCTTTTAGACTTTCTTTAGAGAGATAAATGAAAAGGGTAGGGGCCTCCATTGTTTTGATTGAATCCCTACAGCTAAGCTCTCTTCCTTGCAAAAGAAAGGTGGTAGATGGTACTGGAGGTAGTAGTCCTTGAGCTCCTCTTGCCTCAAGCCAGGCATCTTCTCAGTGTTGTCTGGCCTGGGCTCCATCTTTGATGGGGGCTTGTACTAATGGTACCAGTGCAGGCAGCCATCTGCCAGCACTTGGCTCATGCCATGACCGTGTTGAGATTGTGCCATAACTATTTCATTTACTAGTAGACACGTATTCTCAATAACTACTATTAGCATTTTATCTGGAAAATGATGATTAGCTAGTCAAAAATTATGAACTGAGAGCAGATTTTAAACACGTGTCCTGGTATCTTTGAAGTGTAGTGCCTGAATCTGTGCTGCCGCCTTTGCAGTCACAAGAGCTGCAAATGTTACTTCATAACAGTGATAGCTCAGGGTCTCCCATGGTCATAAGACTGTGAACTCAGGATTTAGGAAAAACATCAACTGCTGAGATATTAGCAACTAAATCACAAGACTTGGCATGACTCTATTAACATTTGTTAATTGACTGCGTAGTTACTGTTCTGTGCAGACCCATGGGAGCAGACATGCTGGCAAGGCCCAAGTGGCTGTAGGTGATGGCTTCCTTCAGCCCCAAGCAGCCTCTGTCCTTAGCATGCTTATAAGATCCCACCTGTAACAGGCACAGCAACTCATACCAAGAGGTCACCACACTGATATCCATGATATATGGTCCAGCCAATGACCATCATCTCTCCCCTGCCAGTATCCAGGAGGGCAAATGCTGTGGTGAATCATAGGCACTGTGACACCCCTCAGCTCTCCTTCAGTGAGTAAAGCACCACTGAGGGAGCTCAACAGCTGCCTTGTGGTGAGAGGATTTTATTTAAGTGCTTGTGTGTCTGGAGGAGGGAAGTGCTGCCACCTAACTGAATGTCCCGTTCCTGCTCGAGGTGATCCTGTTTTATCAGGGGGTTGGACTAGCTGAACTCCAAAGGTCCCTTCTAAACCTGCTCTTCTGTGACTCTATGGTTCCTGGGAATTCAGGCAGCCTTTTAGCATATGTCAATATCAATTGTTAGCTCTTCTACTCTGAGACTCTGTTGATCCCAAAGACAGATAAAGACCCTAAGAAAGAAACTAAGCAAGTTGATACACCAAAGACATTTTGCTTTCACCAAGGGAATAGTGCCACGTGTGCCTCATTCATTCTCTTACCTTTTTGTAGATAGCAAATATTGTTCCTATTGGTGCCAAGCAGTCTATATTGGATGAGCCATCAAGGGGGTCAAAGCACACGACATATTTACCCTGCAACAAAAACAGCAAATGAAGCATTGAATGTTATGTATTCTTACACTGTTATTTCCTTTTACTTGACAAACCCTGAGTTTTTATGACTGCATTTAGCCCTCCAAGTGCGCCTGCAGCACAACACCCACTCCACACAGGGCATGCCAGAGAAACAGAAGAAGGTACATTTCTGCTCCAACAGCATGAAATCTGATGACAGAAAGGAGCAGTCCTCTGCTGCCAAGCAACGCAAGAAATTTTCTTGAAAGCAAAAGCAGTGACTCATTCTGGAAGCGAGCATGTCCCCAGGTTTTTGTTTCATGGTTCCAAACAAGAGGATTTGCCTGAGGGGTGAGGTGGTTTGAGGGTAAGATGGCAGAAAGAAACCATCTTGTGGAAATGGCGGATGACATCAGCGGTGAGCAGCATCACAGTGCTGCAACGGGATCCCCTCCTGAGAGAAGGCTGATGAAGCAGTCAGGTGTTTCCTCTGGACATGTAACATAAACCCGGTTCTGCCAGCCTCTCTCTTCATTTTGTCTTGCCTAAATATTACTGTATTCAAAAACCGTTACACCGGTGGTCAGGTAATGTAATGGTACACTTACACCTGGGGCCTGTGGTGCTTTAGCAAGCTCTGAAATAATTACTTTCCCCCTTCACGAAAATTCAGTAACAATTTTACCCTGCAGGTGTCACCTGCCTTTAGCTGCTGACACCATGCCATCCACCACAGTTATTAATCCAAACAACTCCGTAATGGCGCAAATTCTCTGGCCTGCCCCGGGACAGGCTGTTTTGGGGGCCAAGATCGGGCCTCATACTTGAGACAAGAGTGCCACCTGCTGCTGCCTGAGCGACAACTCCCCCCCGAAGGCAGGAGGGGCACAGACCCGCTTGTCTTTCGGGGTGACGATGGCCTCCTTGTTCTCCTCCGTGACCAGGACGCAAGTGCTGTAGGAGGACTGGAGCATATTAATCACCAGGGAGTTGGATAACACATCCAGCTTCTTCACTTCGTCACCGGTCACATTCACTGTGCCAGCTATACCAAACCTGAAGAAAAGATACGCAGAAACCAGAGACCAGTATTCTCCACTTTTAATGAAAAAAATTAACCAAAACCAAGACAAGTTGGTTCCTTCCTCTCATCTCCCCACCCGTCTGGCCTTTGATTAATCTGCTGAGGTGCATTAGGAGATGGTTGGTGCTGCTGGAAAATAAAAACGTGCCTGAGAAAGAGAAAGGGCACTGGCATAATTTTGAGGTTTATGTGGGTCTTTTTTATCCTGCTTGGAAGTTCTCCAGGTCAGGAGCAGAGGCCACAGACATGTGGGTGGAATGCCAGGATTCCCTAGCAGCCCCACAAAGCATCTGGCAGCATCTTTGAGGAAGGAGAAGGGGCAGTTAGCATCTGCACTATGTTCTGCCACTGTCTGCTCAATGCTCCATTAAAGTCCTTTAACCCATGCCCACTCAGTCCTCAGCCACCCCAAAATCACAAGCTGTAAAGACACCCCCATATAATTCCCCATGCTGAATTGTATTTAAGGACCAAGGTCAGTTGTATTTGGCGATTCTTGACTGAGTTAGGATGCTGCTTCCATTCTCAATCCTAATTTTAGCAGTATACTAATGATGTGATATATAGTGGTGAGATTTCCAGCTGAGGAAACAGTGATTAGAATTAATTTGCATATAGTCTGGGCATCTTATAAGGAATTTTACAGGGAATAGATACAGTATCTTTATTCATAATGGAGAAGAAAAAAAAAAAAGAAAAAAGAAGAGGCAGGTGGCAACTAATAGTCCCTAGGATGTTTGTCCACGTCAGGCCTTAGCTGGGGGGGGCAGGGTATGGCAGAGCTGCCTGAGTTTTCCAGAAAAGATGGTGGTTTTCAGGGAGCGCTAAGCACCCATTCTCTAGTTAGTGTGTTTTCAGGCACATTCATATCTCAAGTCTATAGGTTGGAAAAAAGGTCCTCCTTACTTTCGAAGAGCACATCTGTTAAAAACACATGCTGAGCTCTTTAATATTAAAGAAGTCACTTCATTATCTCCTATTTGGAGCATCTAGAAAAATGTGAGCTCTCTAACTTCATGCGTGCAGGTGGAGGCAAGCCAATCACTGTTGTTGAAATCTTGCCACTAGAACTTCTGAAATTTTGTAGTTAGTTGCAGTAATTTGAATGGTGCAAGTTACTAATTTGTGTGTTTGAATACTTTAAATATTTCTGGTTTATCACCTGAAAATTTTGTTTCTAGAGTCATTTGCTCCTTAACATAATGGATGTATTCCTTCTGAAGGGACAATCCATCTAGTACACTTCTTTGCCCACCTCTAGTCTAGCAAACAGAGCTTCTCCACATTTACTAAATACTTCAGAGGTTGCATTAAAAGCAAGATAAAAGCAACTGTTTGCCTGAATGAGGGGAGCAAAACAGCCTCGCCTAGTAAGTGCAAAGTACAGTTACACAGTTAGGACCTAGGAGCCTGCTGCTGTTAATTTTGAGTACGTATCATGTCCTCTCTATATATTATGGTCTGTGTCTGTAAACTGAGGGTGATAGTACTGAGACAATGAATTCATGATCTGCGAAGATCACTGAGGACTTTGATCGAATAGTCAACAGAAGCACAAGAAGCACCAGAGTGTCATATCATATATTTTGGTGTTTCCACGGAAAAGCCCACATAACCAAACACAAGAAAAAAAAAACCAAAACCTGAAGGACAAATTGTACGTATCAACTGACTTACACAAATATATACCCTGCCTTTTTTATGCATGTATGCATATGTACATGCACAGGCATGTACAGAAACATGTATTTCAATACATCATAAAACCTGCGTCTTTTAAATGAACAGTTTTATTAGGACATTGCTTTCTGAACTGCTTTATATGGATAACCCTTCAAAAATTGACACGAATGCCTATTTCATCTGGCTGAGTGAGGAACAGTGGGGATTATTCCAGGCTTTGCTAAGGCAATTCTTTGTTCCATTTCCTAAAGCATTAGACGTCCAGTTCTTATGTTTGATTTTCTTACGGGGCCTTTGAAGGCTGCCCACCTCTAACCCCAATACTACTTGAGGAAGCAAGGGGAAATGCACTTGTGCATGGCTGTGTATGGTGTTTCTCGCAGGGCTGTTTGCCTTAGACTGTTACTTATATTGCGGTCAGACAGAGCATCAGCTTCCCAAGATAACTCAAGCCCTGATTTGCACAGCTCAGCACCCGGCTTGGGTGTTAGCAAAAAATATCACAGTGTGACATTCTGCATTAAAAATATCATGGCTCAATATGCTACAAATTCACAGTAGATTTAAAAATAGATCAATAGCAATATTTACAAGGGATAAGGAGGTGCACAGTGCATTAAAGGTCTGACTTACACATTAAGAGACTATTACAGAACAGCAGTTAAGTCTATCTTGCACTCAGTATTAAAATGCTCCAGAAAGAAACATCTCCCACTCCCCACTCTTGATAATCTGGGATCTGACCTTGTGCCACTCAGCTTGAAAAAAGGCATTTATGAATCTCTGTCCACTCCCCAGCCTTGCTGTGCAAGCAACTTTCTACCTCCTCTTCCTCCCCATATTGCTAGTTAGGTAGAACTCACATGTGGGCAAGGCCTGCCTTTCTGACTGCAGAAGATATGGCCTTTATGGCAGTCAGCATGGAGTTGAGTAGCTGTGTCAGCTCCCCAGTTGCTCCTTTAACGCGGCGTCCCTTCTCCATAACAAAACGTGTGAGTGTCAGCATATCCGTTTCGAAGGGGGTTTTGTCAGACATTTTTGCTGTGCACTGGTTCCTATCTTCTCAGATGAACGAGGCACTTTCTTGCTGCGTTGAGATCCTGAAGCGAAGCTGTTGGCTGTGTCGCTGCTCCGTGTTTATTAAGATGCTTCTGAGACCATGTGATGGAGTGCTCAGAATAACTGCACACCAGGCTGGCTCCAGGATGCAGGAAAGGAGCCTGAGATGGGACTACAGCTGAGCAACCACTCCTGCCCTCTCCATGCACTGAAATGAGCCATCTGCAGATCCAGCAGCATATTCTAATTGTGCACTAGACAGCCTATAATGTAAAAATCTAGCTGGCTGCCTGGCTGGAAATTGCTTTCCTGTAGCTGCCTGTCAGCAACAAGCTCAGCATAGCCAAGGAGAAGTGCACAATTTACAAGGCACCAGAAATGAAGGCACAAGGCTTCAGTAACCACACGTGCCACAGTGCTCTGCAGCAGGGCAGCCACCATGCTATGAGTCCAGACAGCGATGTTCCCTTCCCATGCCAGCTTAATCCCTGCTTGTTCACTCATTTGGCCTCCTCTGCAGGCAAGGTTTTTGAAGGTGTATGGCACATCCTGAGGTATCAGCAGGAAGTGCTGGGTGCATTTGGACATGCATTAATTGAAGATGCGCTATGTTGATAGTTGGCCTGCTGCAATCCCAATTTGATTACTTCTTCCCTAGCCCGAACAATTGTAATATTACAGTGTTTGCATGAGTGAGGAGTACCCCTAATTTGTGGATTGTTTGGTTACAAAGTAATTACGTCTTCAATATTTTACAAATGAGGCTTATCAGATTTAAGCATGTCTGTGTCAGAACTCCCAAAATGAAATTTTGTGTTGGCTTTGTTATTGTAGTGACCCATGTAAATATAGGTATGTCTGCAATTATGCAGCCAAGCAACATGTTTAGATCACATGATGCTAATGTAAAGGCAGCAGAAATGTCAGTGAACTAGATATCTGGAACACTGGAATTATGGATCTTAATTACAGTGCTATCTTCTCAATTAGATAAGGCAGTGTTGCACCCTTCCTTTTACTTATTAGCAGCACTCTCTTATTTCTAAGCAGAAGTTATGGAAAGTCCACACACAAAACAAGAAAATTTGGAGCAAAAGAAGAAAAGGTTCATAGAATTTCATTGTTACCACTAATTTAACCAAAATTGCTGCACTAAAATAATGCCAGGAAGGCAGAAACAAAATTCAGCAACAAAATATAAGCATAGCTTTTTGTTGTTGTTAACAGAAATTTGAAGCTGTAGGCAGAGAGTTTTGGTTTCCCTTTGCATTCCCTTTTTAATCTTTAGCATTTCAATAGCATCTCCTACAAGCATCTCTTTATTTGCAAACAACACATTACTTGAGAGTTGTGAAGTGACTTGAATGCCAAGGTTTTCTACTCCAAAACCATCCTCAAGCAAAGGTTTCAGAAACTGACTGCACTGAATACCAGCAATGAGTAGAAAGACGCAGTTCGGTGCCATGTGCTGAGCCGAGGCCTTGGCTTATTTTGGGAATAGGATTTTTTTTTCAAGTCCAATTCTAAGGAGCAAAAAAGATGGGAGAGCAGAGCTCCTCAGGTGGAGCACATGATAGATTCAGCATCTCATCCTCTAAGATGATGGCGGATGGATGAATTGAGGTTGAAGATTTCTTTTCTTTTCTGACACTGTGGCCCAGTTAAAAGTATACAATACCATTCACATCATGGGACAATTATTCCAGACCACTTTTTTGTCAGGGTAGGTTACTTTCTTTCTGTGACCAGACTTTTTACAAACCCAAAATACAACATATTTAGAGAGTGCTGGGACAGCCCCTGGTGCTATTAATAAAAGAAGGATTTTGCATTGCGCATACAAACAGATCTGTTGGCTTAAAGTACAGCCACTACATTCTGCACATTATTTTGTCATCACGGCAGTTGTCAGCCTGACCAGTAGTACTGAACTGCTTTTAATGCAAACTCTCTGGTATGGAGATAAAATGCCACTGGGATAACAAATCATTTTAGCAAATAAGGAATGGGGTGGGTCTGGTCTGTGGCTTCTGACATTTGTCAAAGCATCACGTGCAGATCTTCTTAACTAGTGATTCCATGATGATCTTTTACACTGGTTAAAAGACAAAGTTCAGATCCTCTAACAGAAAGTTTGTTTTGGAGTTAGTGGGTCAAAGAGTGTTCTCAGAGCTAGTAAGTCCAGAATCTGCCTTTTTTTGTTAAAAAAAAAACAAACAAAACAAAAACAAACAAATGAAAAAATCCCCAAATGCTTTTTATAGGTACTGGATAATTTTTAATATGTAGAAAACACAATGCTTTGAGCTGCTGGTCAAACACTCCTTCAATAAGAACTTAACTTAAACTCAAATATAAAGTACATGGTATACCCCAATTTTCCACAAATATTGCAGCCAACAATGGGCAAGAAGGGAAATAAAAGAGTGAAACTTGGATAAAGGCACAAGACTGGGTTGCATGAAAACTTTACCCTGTTTTGATAAATCAGCCCTACCGAATGATAAAAACCTGAATGATTGAAGACATTTATGGTGCAGTGAGGAGGGAAATCAGATTGCTTCAAAAATATGTGATGATTCTTCACAGCATAGAAAGGTTAGAAAAATAAACACCTTAGTTTACAGATCCATGGAAGATTTGCCCTCTAGTATAAAGATTACACAAGACCTCTCATGGGTTATTCACACTTCCACTGGCATATAGGCTAGTGCTTTGCCTTAAAGATGACACCTCTTCTAACCGATTTGAAGTGCCAGTCACTTGGATGGCGCCTGCTGAAATTGGAGCCAGTGACCTTTCACCAAATGCCACAATATAGCCTCTGAGTGGGGTAGTACTGCAATGGAGGCCTAAGGTGGATGCAGCGACACAGTAACTCTCCTGCCCCTCATGCAGGGTAAGCTCTGGGAAAGGGGGCTGTGGGAGGAGGTTTACTGAATAGTTCTCCCTGATGGTGGCTACATAGGAATGCCATTTGAATGTGGGCTTATGTACTACAGATAGAAAGAAAACCCCAGCTCACAAAGTGGAAAATGCTAACTGTAAAATGTCATCCTATGGGCAAAACCAAAACACTGGAAACTGACCTAGCAAACACATGCAGTATTGCCTTTCCTTCTGTGACCTTTACCTGGTGTCAGTATGGTGTCTTAAAAATAGACATATGCAGCCCAGGGATTCCTGAAGAGGTCGAGGGCAGAATACAGCTGAGGAATTACTATAACTAGATGAAAACAGCTGCTGTGGATACTCTCTGTCAAACCGTGCCAACAGGCTAGTGAGAAACTGCAGTCCAAACTGATATATGGAAAGCCAGAAAAAAAAAGCATAATGGATTCTGACTGTCTGCTTAGAGTATAAAATAAAAAATATCTCCAACTACAGCTCTGGGGACAGAATTGAGTTAAAATGTTAAGGATCTAAAAAAATAACTTGTGTGTGACAACAGCAGTCATGCATTTTCCTCTGGAAGCAGCATCCAAACCTTCAGAGAGGTTCAGAGTCCTTCTCAGCACATTGCCAGCTGCAGCTGATTTAGTGAGCTTGGAGCACAAAGTGCTGTGGGGCATGTGCCACAGCCAGCAGGTAAGGACATGCTCAGTATGGGAATATGCAGTTCCTTTGGAAAGCATTTCAGTGTGTCAGGTGGGCATCTCCACTGCTTCTAGCACCTTCAACCTCATAAAAAAATGAGAGAAACTTGACATTTCTTTTGAAATCTCAATGAAAAGTCAAAGCAGATGCAAAGATTGTTTTATTTTGTTTTGTTTTTCCTTTACAAAGTTGAGAGCGTGGCCATATCCCAGTGGGCAGCTGCCTGCGCAAAGAGGCAGAGGAAGCAGAATTTGCCCTCATGCAAGAAAGAGCAGCCTCTAAAGAAAAGTTGAGGCCAAGGAGTCCCCCAGCATGCTGCTGTCCTGCTCACTGCCTGGCCACACGAAGTCCTATCCCACATCACGGCACAGCTTTCACAGGTCAAAGTAGTAAGCCCTCTTCTCCCAGGCTGTATCCCAGACTGGCAACAAGGCCACCCCACTGGGAGATACGGGTTTGAGCCTTCTCCCAGAGGGCAATTAATGAGAAATTAGCATACCGCATGGTCACGATCTGTGGGGTGCCTGATTTTGCAGGTACAAATCATGCAAAGTATGTTAGCCGTGGTCTGCTCCTTTCTCAGAGCAGAAATTGCCTCACAGAGGAGCCCAATCCTGTGCAGAGACAGACTTGGGCCCTCATAGCATGAAAAGCAAGTCCACAAGCAGGACAAAAGCTCCATGGAAAGTTCTATGACTGTCTCAATCCTTTAAGGGCTCAGGTCCCTCAAAGCTCTGTGTTTGTTATCAAAGCCTTAACAGAAACAGCATTTTCATCAGAAGCAAAGCCATTCTGTGCCCACCAGAAACACACTTTGGGGAATAGATGTATATATGTATATACCTGTCTGAGGTTTACCAGTATGCCTCCAATTCCCCCTTACACAACCTGTGTCAGAACAAGAACCCAAGGTGTTTTTGTGTGTGAGCCCTCACAGAGCATACCTTTGCACTATGGGCCCTAGGTTTACTCTTTTCTTGTATAACAAGAATCACCAAGCTCAGATAGTCAATCAGATGTATGCAAAAGCCTCAGATAGGGACGGTTCTTAGCTCAGTGCAGCCCAGACCATGGCTTGAATGTTCAGTGGCAGTCTACCCAGCAACGACATCCACGTGTCCCTTTGAGCTTGGCAAAGCAAAGTGGGCAGTGAGAAACGCCAAATATTTGAACTGACTCAGAAAAGCTTGTGAGCCACAGCTATAAACCACACACAGACAGCTGGACAGCCCATCCATCTCCCAAGCACTAACATTGTGTTCCCAGCAGCATGCCCTGAATCAGAGTATTAAATGTCAGTATGTTTTGTGGGGATCTCTGAGACTTTCTTCTGCTCGCGCAGCAGAAAACTTCTCCATGGTTATGCTCTTTCCCAAACTAACACAAAGACCACCTGGTCTGGTAGGGATTCCTACCAAAACAGAGGTTCATATTTTCATCAAATAAGCAGATTATTTTCTGGCAAATATGGCCAGCTCATCAGAGCAGAATGGTAATACACTGTCTGCATAAGCTCTTTATCCATTTCAAAATCGGCCTCCAAAATGTCATTTGCCATCCTTGTGTAACTGGATCTGATAGAGTGCCAAGTGGCCACACTAACAGTATGTGTCAGAATTAACATACACTAATGTACATGCTTCACAAATGCTAATTCTCAGTCAGACTAAGCCCAGTCTTAAAAGTACAGCAAGTACATTCTGCAGCCTAGAAAAAAATGTGTGAAGGTGTCCACATCAGCATTTACATTTAATGACAAAGAAATAAAGACTAGTCTAGGAAAGGTCACCTACTGTAGGAGGCTGCCGAGTCCTTTCCCTAGGAGTTTTAGCAGAGGACACAGTCAGATAGTTTGGTGATAGTCTGTGGCTTGTCTGTGAAAGTTGCAGCTTACCCTGGTTATTGAACGCAACACACTATTTCCTTGTAGCACAGTGGCTTTTGTGTGATCACAAATGATAAATGAAAAATCAAACATATCTTCCCCTTGCTTTTAGTTTTAATGCTTCCTTTAATGCAATCTTTTAATGCCTTTTATTGCACAATGCAATCACATAAGATTTAAAAAAATATCTCCTGAAAATATGGCTCATTTGCTCCCTTGCTACAGAGGTCAGACAGTTCAGTCTTGCGGTACCATGGTGTGTTGTTTGGTTCAGGTGTAAGGCACTTCTTCCCGTCTGCACAGTGACTGCAGCAGGCCTTCTTTACTTAACTGAATGCTTCTTGACTATCTCAAGGTACTCCTTCACATCGTCAGGAGATCCCAAGACAATAGGCACTCTTTGGTGGATATCCTCAGGCACTATATCTAGTATGGCTTGATGCCCAGTTGTTGCTATCCCCCCAGCCTTCTCAATAATAAATGCCATAGGATTGCATTCGTAGAGCAGTCTCAGCTAGAAGACAAAAATCAAAAAGTGGCAACGGTCAGCCCAGGTGATGCTGAGAATCGTGAAATGTAAAAGTCTTTGGCATATGATTTAAAACCAAACAACTCTCCAGGTACTCATATTTCATATAAACTTTTCACTCAATAATTAGATTTTTCTTTTAAACAAAATACAGTGGATACTGGGTTTGCGCAATTTGAGTGCTTTCTCCATAGCCCATGTTTGCATTGTGCTCTTTACACAGAGATAAAGCTCACATGTAAGACACAACCTTTAACAAGGCATCGGACCAAACAGGCCTGCTTGAAAAGAAAGAAAAACACTGTCCCTGAGTGTGCCATTAGGTTTCTCTAATGAATAACTGCATCTTATCTGCAACCTGAAGCAATAATTTACGGACAATTACAAAACAGATGAAAGGTCTTTGCTGAATAAACAGTTCCCACATCACCCTGTAAGTGTGTGATCTTCCCTGACGTACTGTCCTCCTAGCAGAAGCAGCCAGGCATAGTTCCTCCGGATGAGCAGCATTACCAAGCGTTACCAGTATTACAAGGTGCAAGTGCTTCTTCTCTGTGGCAGAGCTTCTCCTAAGGGGCTCACTACATTTAGGACTCTTAAATACTAGCTTGAAATAGGGATCTCAGGGCTGCGGTGGCAGAGAAGCCTGTTTGCACAGACTGCACATCCCTGGTACGTTCCATGATGTGAATATGTTTGTGGATAGAGACGTCAATACAGTTGAAACAGGTTAGCTGCAGCCCATAGGTAGGTGTCAGGTTGCTGTCCCTTGTGACAGTGTGAAAGAAGTGGCCGTACCCATACACCAGAGATGCAAGCTACCAAGTTATAAAGAACATATTCTGCAATCAAAATACTGACCTGGGATAGCAAAATACCTAGATAATGTAACATTTTCTATAATTTGGGTTATTTTTACCTTTCCTTTGGGACTTTTAGAGTTAGCAGGATACAGAAAGATTCCTCCGTACACCAGTGTGCGATGCACATCAGCAACCATAGATCCTATGTACCTCCCACCATACGGTGAACTGCCATCCTACAGAAAGATATTAAAATGAATATAACTTTTGAGCACATAAGGGTAATCTGTTCCTGCCTCCTCCTTAGTGGTCCTAGCATCTAATTTCTCCATATTGTAATAGATTGATAATATTCAAAGTAATTTTGAAGAAAATTTCAGTTTTGTTTCATTCTGTAATTGAAAAAGTCCAAGGAAAAGGACTGGCAGGAGATTTCTGGATAGATGAGTGCTAGTGCCAACCACACTAAATGTGGTGCTGTAACTCTTGGAAAATACCACATTTCTAGTAGCAAAAATGATCTAGTGCTAGGAACTAATGTTGTCTTTTTTTTTAAATTTGTAGCAGAACAAAAAAGACCAAGGAACAAGAGAAGTGATCTTAGTGATCTTTCCTACTTCTACTCATTTTTTGCTAGCTTCTACAACTTTTTTTTTCAGTACAACAACTTCCAGTTTACTACTGACACCATTTCCTTATTGTAACAGAGTACATTTTAACATCTAAATAAATACCTTAAACCTGACACGATGCCTGAAGAAAACACCAGTCTTTGTTCAAAGCAAGATCAGGAAGTCAAGAGGGACATGAACATCCAACAATAGTAAATGTTTACCCTTCACTGGTGACATAATAACTCCAGTGATGACAGGTGCAAGGCATGAGAACAGACTTGATTATTACAGGCCCTCATCAGAGCTCCAGGCCTCTTGACACCAGAAAACGGCACAGACCCAAAGAGAACCCTGAAAACTACACCAGCTTTTCTACTGAGAGTTCCCCCTCAGGGCCCAGCTTGTGCTGCCATTTGGCAATGACCCACTGCCATCCCCACTAGGCTCTCCATCTATTTGGACAGGGCATTGAGGAAGCAGCAATCTAACATGTCAATCAAATCTTTTCATCATCAGACAGAACTTCCTCTCTACTTGACTACCAAAAAACAGCTTTGCCTCCAGCACCATTACTCAGGGCCCCAGCCAGGAAGGAAGATTATACAAAAAACAAACAAAAAAACCAACAAACGGAAAACCAAAACCCACACCGACCTCCCACCCGCAAAAAAAAAAAAAAAGAAAAAGGAGAGAAGAAAAAAATGGTGTATAAGAGGTGTGGTGCAGTACTGAAGGATGGTGAAACATCTGGGCATATCAACTGCTGCTCCAATTATCAGACCTACATAAGGATACAATTTAAATGGACAAAAAAGGACCCCAAGCTCTAAGCAGTGTATGAGACGGTGATTGATTGTAAAACTGGAAACAAGTGTTGCTTGTTATCAGAAAGTTTTTCTGAAAGACAATCTTTTACCTCAGGGAATTTCTTCTTCTTTAGGTACTCCGTGACTGCAGGATCAAAGTATTTCGCATAGCCTTCATTAAGACTGTAAATATTGCCCTTCTTTTTGATTTTCACATCCCTATCCACCAAAATGAATTCTCCAATTGCCTAACAACATGAAAGGAAAAAAATTTGTTAATGTTAGTTGCTTATTTATTTACACACCCAGAAAATCCCAATCATATACACAATTTAGGAAAAATTTGCCACAGCTACCACTTTCTTTATTAATTTAGTAGCTACAAAATAAAAGGGTTATTTGCCATCTCGATGTAGTGTTTCGTTTATCCACAAACCACAGACAGAACACGAATCCTGGGGTCATGCATGCTTTCTCATACTATCATTGAGAGCTCTCTATCATTTTTCTATGCCAAAAAATGCCAGTGCCTGTAAATTTATTTAGCTCTCCACTCTTTTACTAGGCTTGCAATAAAAGCATGGCTCTATAAAGAGTTTGGAAATTGTGAGTGCCAGTTGAAGCAATGCATAAACATCTCTGTAGATGTTTATGTAAAGCTGTAGACATTAATAAATTCTAGTTCATCTTAGCTTTGACTAAGATGGAAGCCTGAAGTGAAGAGAGCCAAACTCTGTAACCAGGGACTGGTCTGTTTGTTTTTCACTGAAGTAAATTTACAAGTTAGTGCTAAAAATAAACAAAATAACATGCATGCATTCTCGAAGTTACATCTGCTGAGTATAGACAAAATTACATGCAGCTACTTAAGCTGTTACTGCACAGGGAGCAGCAAGTTATATTTCTTGCTGCTGGACACTCCAGGTTCTGAAATGTTGGTACTGGCAGGTGGTACAGCCTGGCTAAGTGGTGACAACACAGGGGTCACTAAAGCAGAGTACTTTCTGCTATGACCAATATGACTTTTATTCTAAAACCCATACAGACAGTGTGTGCTAGAACATGAAACACACCCACACACGTCACTTACTTTTACACATCAGGGCGGGATCTGAAAACACAAGAATGTTTTTTAAGAAGGTTAAATATTTCTACTTCTCTGGTCTACTAATGTCCTAGCATTAAGTAAAGGGCAAACAAGTCTTAAAGGACGTTCTGCATTGCAGAAAACAGCTCGTTTTAAATGCCACGTGATTTGATGCATGCCATATATTTGCTTCACTGACTCATCTGTCTTTCCCGTGTTGAATCACACACTCAGCACCGCTGCAGCGTGAAGGCAGAATGCAAAAATCCCTTGACACTACTGCAGATGGGTTACTAAGTGTACTTCATTTCTCCATATTAGCTTGAAAATCACTCCTTTGTTTGATTTTTTTGGGTGGGGGACAAACAGGACCTTTGAGGACAGAGGCAGTACCTTGTCGTCCGCAGTAAAGAAACAAAGAAACAGAAGATGTTCTCACCGGATCCAGCATGAAGCAGTTGACGCCTCCAGCAGAAGTTGCCAGCACCAGCATTGTGGCACTCCCATAGAGAGCATAACCAGCAGCCACAAGATTACGCCCCGGTTGTAAAGCATCTTTCCCAGAAGGTTCATTGGGTGACATCTAAAATAAGGAGCATAGCCAACCTTACATATTTCCATAGTTCTTACATGACTGGACTCTGGGGCAGTGATGGTCTTCTGCTCCATATCTATGCGTGAGGTGGCACAAATGCTTCAATGATTCACAACTAAGATTCCTATTGATTGCACTAATACAAATTATATAGAGGAGACAAACACACTGATCCAGAAATGCTCTTGTATAAGCCCAGTTGGAATGCAAGAAACAGGAAAGGATTAAGGAGATAATACAGAACTGTGCACCTCCTTGTAGGTGATGATGAATACAGCTCGGAGGAAAACTCCAAGGCACAGTGGAAAAGCAATCCATGTAGCATGACTCATGGATTTCACAGCCAATCAAAAGTACTTCTTTGGAGTTTTGTTTTTGGGTTGTGTTTTTTTTTTTTGCTTCAAACTAAAATGAAGTGGAAAATAGTTACTTCAGGACGCATGAGAACATACAAGAGATGATTAAAATGGACAGTTGGGTGTGTTTTATTTGACTGAATTTTTCCCCCATCTTGTGACATGTAAGTCCGGTATTTCAAGCTCCTTTAGACAAGGTTTTAGAGCAAATTAGATACTTTGAATGCACATGTCATGTTTCAGCTCTGGCTTGTGTTTGAAGCCTGTCCTCAGGCTAACAGGACTATTAGTACAGAGAACAAGAAAGCCTAAAAGCACATTCCCCAAGTAGTTGACAACCACATAGTGTTTTGTCTCAACACAAATATTCATGAAACCTAAGAACTAATTTGTTCTTAAGGGATCATATCAACCAGGCTTCCATGTGCATATAAGTAGCTCATCTTCTGTGAGAGTAATGCAAGTCGTTCATGTATGTTTTAAACCTATGTCTGCCAAATAGCAGATTTAACTTAAAGCTGGTCCTGAAAGCCTCTTTCACAAACAAGTTTAGTTAGATGCTATTGTCTCCATGTACAATTGTATTTCATCAAAAGGTGCACAGTAGTAGGTTTTCTTCTCTTACAGACAGCATTTTACCTTTCTATAGATGGCAAAGATGGTCCCAATGGAAACCAGACAGTCAATGTTCGATGAGCCATCTAGAGGGTCTATGCAGACTATGTATTTACCCTAGAAAACACAGGAGGGAACAACTAGGTTAGTGACATCCTTTTACCCACTTCTCTCAAAAATACTTCAGTAGGTAAATTTTTCTCAGAGACTGTCAAAGCAGTACAGGCTAAAGGGCTTTTACAGATTCTGAAGGAAGTGAATCCAAACACCAGATATTCTTTGGCCCAGGTTTCTTTCTTGATTACAAGTGTGTGATTTGTGCCACAGCAGAAACTGTGATGATTTGTGTTCCTACACAACTTTATATATATAAATACATACGCTTCTTAATTATTAGTTTAACTTCATCTATTTAATTAATGCAGATCCACTTTGACAGACATACTGTTGTATCTACCATTTAGGCTACACATTCTCATCTCCAGCAGAACAGTTTTCTGAATTATAAGGAAAAAGGCAAGTGAATAAGATCAGTCTTTTTGTGTACAGCTAAAATGAGAGAGATTCAAAAGGCCTTAAACACCTGACATCCATAAACTGCACATTTCACTTGCATGCATTTTCCACTTTAAACTCATTAATGAAACCGATGGACTGATGCTCAGAAATTACCTTAGCCAGTCTGCATCTTATCCCAGCTTTTGGGATTCTTTCCCCCCACCCACCAGAAATAATAAAAAAAAAAAAAAAAAAAAAGGTTCCCACCTATAGCTGTGTTATGAGTTCCTGTAAATACAGGAAACTGCCAGTATAGGGAAAACAGTTGAATCAGATGTGCAATTTAAATAACTCATTTTCCCCATATTTTATCCAGTCATTTTAATAATTATACCTAATAGTAGTATGTGTTTACTTGCTTTTGTGTTGATTTCACCCTGCATGCCAGAATTTAAGACCAGCAGTGCTCTCTTCTGCAGGTAGAAATTCGAGATAGGAAATCTGATAAAAGCACTATATTAGCTCACATTTAGTATGGGAAAACATTAACTCTGATCCTCACTCTCAGTGATCTTTGAGGATCTGAAATTTAGTTGTTCAGATCTAAGGCAATCTCTGTTCATCCAATGCCTATAGTATCAATTTTGAAGATCCCTTAACAGGGAGAGAAAAAGACAACTGCTTTGGCAAAGCAAACATTACTATACTTTCTAAATTAAGGTTCTGTTTTTTTGTTTTCAATAATTTTTTATTCAGACTTTTACATTACCACACCAAAATATTAGCTAAGAAAAAAGACCTATCACTTAACAGGTGCATGCAGACTTGTGCATATTGATAGCAATAAATAAGTAAGAATTGTTTTTATTTCATTGTGACTAAGTCTTTCATGGGTTTCAAGAAGAATTTGCTGGAATTAAAGAATTTGATCTGCATGGAACAGCTCCACTGTGTCCTACTGACAAAGCTGCTTTACTAAAGGGGTTGACTGACTTGGAGCATAGTTCCAGAGATTAGATGGGATAACCAGGAAATATGTTTGCCTGCAATTAGGAAAAGACGGGGAAAAAATAAGCTGGGGAAGAACAACAGAGCAAAAAGACAAAAATAGGAATGACAAACATCAGTCTCAAGAGTAGAAATAACAGAAAAGACAAATGTTGACTAACACTCTCTCCAGACACCCACCACCACTCCACTTTGTCAGTACAGAAAAGTGTACAGTTTTGGTCATTTTTAGTTCAGTTTCGTATACCTGCAAAGGCCGAATGGAAATAAATCTGAGAGAACCTTTAAGGCTACTAACCTGTCTTTCATTTTCCACTATCACAGCATCTTTGTTTTCTTCAGAGACAATAACACAGGTGCTGAAGGATGATTTAAGCATGTTAATCACCAGGTCATTGGAAAGGATGTCCAATTTCTTTACTTGATCTCCTGTCACATTGGTAGACCCAGCAATCCCGTAGCTACAGCAATGGCAAAAGAGAGCATTTTGTGAAAACGGGGCACAGCATCTTCCAAAGCACCTTGCATGTGTAAAACACAAACAGCACTTCTTCATGGTACATCAACTCTCTACACCTGTTGTTTATGTACTGTCTGTTGGACTCTGGCTGAGACCTAATAACATCAACTGTGGTGGTGTTATTAGGTCTCACTGTCCTTGCTTTGTGTTCCTCACTGTCCTCTAGATAATCTAGAGGACAGTGAGGAACACAAAGCAAGGAATCGCCTCTCAATTGTCCATAAACCATAGGCAAATGCAGCCAGAGCAGGCAGTGAAGGCTGAATTACAGTAACCTGTTGCTGAATGAGATCTTAACCCCAGGATGTAAATACTGCTCCTGAACAACAGGCTCTGATGATGTTATAGCCACGCGCCCTGAAACCTAAAACTTCACTGGAAAACCTAAAAAGTAACAATGAATGTGATGACACTGGTCACACTATAACTTCCTATGTCATTAGCTCCTGTTTGGCAACTTGACCTGCAGATCACTGAAGAAACACTGTGCTCACAGATAAATCAACATTTTTGCAGTTCAACGGTTTCAGTTTTTATTGTAAGAAGTAAATGTTTCCTTGAAGAAACACTGTGCTCACAGATAAATCAACATTTTTGCAGTTCAACGGTTTCAGTTTTTATTGTAAGAAGTAAATGTTTCCTTGAAGAAACACTGTGCTCACAGATAAATCAACATTTTTGCAGTTCAACGGTTTCAGTTTTTATTGTAAGAAGTAAATGTTTCCTTGGGAGTAGAGCTGAGAAATACAAACATGAAACACAAATAAAACCCTGCCAGCTAATCAGAATCAAAATATCTGGCTTCAGGAAGTACCAGAAGACCAAGCAGTATGCAATTCTGAAAGCACGCAGTACAGGCAGAGGGGAAGTTCAGCTCTTGGAAGAAAAGAAAAACAACAGCCAGCTCTGCACACATTCCGATGACTCTCCTGCACTTACACGACGATTCATTGATTAAGCTGAATTCTGGTATTTCAGGTTTCCGTAGTAATGCTGAGCTTTGTATGAGTACCTTGTACTGCATTTATTCGCTTTAATGCATGAGACAAAGAAAAGGACCTAGCATAATTGTCCTTCTCTGTCTGCTACAGTGGCTTGAAGATTTTTCTGCAAGTGTGAAACTGCTGTCAGAAAGGAATTATATCAAAGTCTTCATCAGGTTGAACTTTTCACCTAGTTGAGATTGTTCCAGCTGGACACAACTATCCTTGGGATGTTCCCTCTTCAGCAGTCTAAGGGCCACCTTTCTCGGAATGCCTCCTCCTTATCAGCATCATTGTTCAGACAAAGCATTGTTTATGCAAGGTCATTTCTACCTAATCACTATGGCACTTCAACCCACACTGTTAGGAAGTACCCTTTAACAATAAACACTAAACAAGGTTCTCTTGTTTCAGCTAATTTACGCAACAGCTAGCAAAGCCTTAAGAGCTATCTTACCAGTTTAGCTTTTAGCATAGTCAGAAACCTTTAAGTGCACTATTTCTACCAAAGCCTCATTCCCCAGCCGCTCTGCACATCTCCTGCTGAGCAGCACCGAGCAATCAGCTGATCCAAAGCAGATGATCCAAAGAGATGGTTATCCCTGCTTTTTGCTGGGCTATTCCCCCATAGCCAAGCAAAACCATCACCAGTCGGTTATAAAACACATATCTGATGGAGATGGAGTGAAGGAGGCTCACAAGCCAGAAGCTGGCCACCCCAGCACTGGTTTAGAGTCAAGTCCACCATAAGAGATAGACCAAAAGCAAGGCTGTCAGCACAGGTATTGAATGTGTGGGCAGCTGTCAACAGACACACAGGTAGGACACGTCAGGCTCTTACAAACTGTGTCACCCATGGGTAACCCTGGTCTTTACTGACAGACGCATGAGGCACGTGAAAGAGCTAGCACACAGTGACTAAAATCGTATCAGCTATGTAAAGTCTGAAGTCAAGACAAACAGTTCAAACATATATAAACTTGAGGGCTTTTATTCTCGTCCACAGTGGCTTCTAATTACCTTTACTCACCAAATTTTCATCATGCTGATACATTTTGAAGCAAATGTTACTCTTACAGCCACAGGCCTTTTGCTTGTTGTATTTTACCCCTGCGTGGTTTGCAGAGTCAAAATCATTTTCTCTTGTCTACATTTTCCATTAAGTAATGAAGAGGCCTGCATCTAAGTCCCTGGTCAGCATACAGTTTGTCTTATCACCAATACGTAAAATAGTTTGGGGGATTAGTTACCTACAGCCTGATGCAGTTATTTAACATTTCAAGAGCTCTAATTTCCTTCTGATGCATCATCAGAGCAACTCTCTGCCTGGCTGACTGCAGACGCTAACTGCTCCTGCTTCTTTCTAGAAGCCCTAGGGTGAGACACCCAAAGCTTCATAAAGAAACTCAGAGTTGCTGTGATGAAAAAAAGAAAAGCCACTGAATTTGATTAAAGGCCTCATAGCATAAAATGGTGCTTTGATATTAAGTGCTTCGATATTAAGGCACCGAATACAAGGAGCAAGAGTGGCTCAGGCTGTCGTTCAGCCTGTTCAGTTGGCACTCTGCTACACAGCTCCCAGGCGCGCCGAGGTCTGCCAGCCGCAGGCATCAGTCAGAGAACGCCTGCCTTGTGTCACTCAAGGAGACAGGAGACGCTTGTGTCCGGAGTTCGAGAGGCAAAAGGAGACACCTGCGGTGCAGCACCACCGCCCGCCTCGCGGGTAACCTGCCGTCCCCTCTCCTCCCCTCCCAC